>JAZHFQ010000096.1:0-38562 GCA_038387885.1 Spodoptera picta | reverse complement strand
CCATTTAGGATTCTACATGTGCAGAAAGATTTGGCCAACAAAAAAACTTTAACAACCCAAATTAAAGATAATTGCTTTTCTCAAACCCAAACTTTCGACCCTAAATTATCAGTACACTTTTCTCACAAAGGTTTGCTGCATCATGTAGAGTCCAAAATAGCGGATGGCGATATCCGTGGTGCTGCTAGGGTTCTATTTAGTAGTGATGTGGTCGCTACGTACTCTGCAGAGGTAGTTACAACCCTGCAGAGTAAACATCCTTCCCCAGCAGATGACCTCATCTTTCCTGACCCACCAAACCCTCAACTCCATTCACTTTCTATTACTGCCCAACAGGTTCGCGAGGCCGTTGACTCCTTTCGAAATGGTTCAGCTGGTGGCCTCGACGGCTTGACACCACAACATCTGAAAGATCTCGTGTGTTCGAGCGCCGGGGAGGCTGGTGAGTCCCTTTTGAAGGAGTTGACGGCCTTAATCAATCTAATGCTCTCCGGCAATGTGAACGAATCCGTCATCGATGTCTTATACGGGGCTAACTTATGTGCTCTGCGTAAGAAGGATGGCGGTATTCGTCCCATTGCTGTAAGTTGTACATACAGGCGTATCGCAGCCAAAATTTGCTGCGCCTATTACAATGAGTCTTTGGCCAGCAAATTCCAGCCCTCACAACTAGGCTTTGGTTGCAAAGGGGGCTGCGAGGCTGCGGTACATGCCCTATCCACATTTTTAAACAGTAACCAAGGTGAGGTCGTCTTAAAGGTTGACATTAAAAACGCCTTTAACTCCGTAAGCAGGGACGCCTTGTTGACTGAAATTTTAAAAGAAATCCCCAAAATTTACAGTTTTCTTTGGCAATGTTATAGAAACCCTTCAAAATTACTGTATAAGGACAATTTAATAGAATCGGCTGTTGGTTGTCAACAAGGAGACCCCCTTGGGCCTGCCATTTTTAGTTTAGCTATAAATCCTATTATTCGTGAACTAAATTCCAAATTTAATGTATGGTATTTAGACGACGGAACTCTAGGAGGTGACGTTGACATTGTTTTAAAAGATTTGATTATGTTAAAAGAAAAACTGAGTTCTATTGGCCTTGACCTAAATTTATCAAAATGTGAACTATACATTCCTGACTCTACAGACAGACTAACGACTCTAGCAAAATTTAATCAAATAGCTCCAAATATTAAAATTATTGATAAGTACTCACTTCACCTCCTAGGTTCACCAATATTCGATGAATATTTTCCTAAATTCATCGAGGACAAGATACAAAATTTCAATCACATTTCGGATAGATTACACAAAATCAACACACATTCGGCTTTCACCCTAATTCGGTACTGTTGTTTTGGACCAAAATTTACTTATATTCTCCGCGCTTCACATCTATGGAAACATTCACACATTTTAGAAAACGTAGACAAAATTATCAGACACACATTGTCATCCATACTTAATGTGGCTTTGGATGACCGAGCTTGGCAACAAGCTACTCTTCCTATTCGCATGGGAGGGCTCGGCGTCCGCAAAATTTCAAGTATTAGTTTACCAGCTTTTCTGTCTTCGGTCCACAGTACCTCTGAATTGGTCAGGAAAATTCTTTCTTCGTCACTGACCAGTTTTGAGGTGCCGTGTTTGACTGATGCAGTGGAAGCGTGGAAAATGGCTTGCCCACTTACGGATTTACCTGTTCACCCATCTTCTCAGAGACAGTGGGACGTGCCGCTGTGCAGTGTTATTCGTGAGTCTTTAATCAACTCGTCTCCTAATACTGCAGAGCGAGCTCGCTTATTGGCTGTGGGAGAATGGGAATCAGGATTGTGGCTTCAGGCACTCCCGTCACCCTTCATAGGTACTATGTTGGATGACATAACGTTCCGCCTAGCTGTATGCCTACGTTTAGGTGCTCCTTGTGTTTCTCCGCATTATTGTCACTGTGGAGAAAGAGTCGATGGCTTGGGACACCATGGTCTTTCTTGTTGCAGAAGTGCAGGCCGCATAGCTCGTCATGCCAGCATCAACGACATCATTCGTCGTGCTCTTGCCTCAGCCGGTGTACCAGCCGTATTAGAACCTAATGGTTTGGTACGTGATGACGGCAAAAGACCAGATGGTATGTCGTTGCTGCCTTGGAAGATGGGTAGGCCTTTGGTGTGGGACGCGACGTGTGTAGACACCCTTGCGCCATCACATCTTTTAAGCACCGCTGCATGCGTTGGTGCAGCTGCTTCCGCGGCAGAGGCCCTCAAACGGCGTAAATATTCAAATCTAGTGGGTAACTACTGTTTTGAGCCGTTTGGGGTCGAAACACTTGGGCCATGGGGTCCCAGTGCACACTCTGTGTTTAAAGACATCGCCCGTAGGCTAATCGACTCTACACGTGACCAGAGGGCTGGCTTTTTCTTCGGACAGAAAATAAGCATTGCCATTCAACGTGGCAATGCTGCCAGTCTTCTGGGAACTTTCCCCTGTGATAGTGATGCGGACGAATACTTTGACGCTTAAATTAAGGGTATAATTTTTGTTGTTTTCTTGTACTTTCTTTTTATTTAATAGTTTAGTTGTAGTTAATTTTAAGTTGTAAATATTTATGTAGTTATATAAATTATGATTGCAGTTCTATATTATTTAAACCTAGTTAGATTTGTAGTAAAGCGGGAAGGAGACGGTCCCGTGGGTCCAGACGAACGCTAAACGCCTGTTAGCACGCACTGAGGGACGAACTCTGAGCCGGACCGTTGTTGTGCACAGGGCGGAATTTTGATCTAATATCATGAAAGTGAAGGTGTAAAATTGCATTTTTAAAGTGTATGATTTCTATACATTATCATGATTCGAGATTAATCATAAATTAATTATTATTCGAGATTATGAGATGATTTTATTTAATCATAATATTATATAAATTAATTTAATCATAATTTAAAGATGATGAGGTGAAAAATGATTAATTTAATAATAATAATTTATAAATTGTGATTATTATGATTCGAGCAAAGTATCACTGGGTTTTAAAAAAAATCTCAGTAGTAGCACGGAGTCCAAAATTATGCCCGGTACCTATATGGCAATAGACTCACCCCCTATTATATGGGACTCATAACATAAATAGTGAAAAGTAGGTGTTACATTGTACTGTGGCATTAAGTGCCGTAATGTACACCTTTGCCTACCCCTTTAGAGATGTTCTTGTTATTGTGATTTAAAATACAATACCTCTATATACGTAAAAGAGTAATTAATAGTGTTTGAATGTAGAGTAATGAAAATAAATTCATTCACTTTATAATACCTACTCAAGTATCTAAATAATTAATCATAGGTAGATACCTTTTTACACAACTGAAGAAAGGGTTTTATTTTTCATTCGTAGCTTGGCTTATTTATCAAATCAAACTGTATATATTTTTACTAGCTTGCTGTGTACAATAATTAATAGTAATCACTGATTCTATTCATTCTCTATCTATTGTCACTTGTTTAAACAACAATTAGTGTCTCTTATTCTTCGTATGTGTAGTCTAGTTTTGTACATAACGTCTAACGGTTCCATGGTGTAATGGTTAGCACTCTGGACTTTGAATCCAGCGATCCGAGTTCAAATCTCGGTGGAACCTGACAAAACATATTTTTTTCCTCAGACATTCTTTCATACAATAATAAAAAAGTTAAAAAACATACACCTCTTTGAGCAAAAATTTTGCCTAAAAAGCCGATAAAATACCTAAGTAATTACTTTTGTCTTTTTAATAATAAGTAAATAAAAAAATAGTGTACTTATTAGAAAAAAATATGAACGACCACTTATTAATTTTGCTATTAATTATTATTACACAACATCACGCCTTTTATCCCCAGAGGGGTAGGCAGAGGTGCACCCACTTTTCACTATTTACGTTATAAGTCCCATGTAATAGGGGGTGAGCCTAGTAATTATTATTATACATATAAAATTCATCAACCAAATTCTCTGCATAAGTAAAAATATGAGACTAAACTTTATCAAGAATGTATCTATGTAATAAAAAGAGTCGATGTATTTTTTTATTTTATCATTATTCCAAAAATACAAACAAAAGCCGTCCCAAGTCCGTCCCCTGTCGGGTCAGCATCATATATAATTCATTGGTATCCACATGAGTCTCGGACGCAATCAGTATTGTGAATAATTGATGACCAGTCCGATGATTGTGCGCCCCGCGAAATTGAAGAAGATTTGCGCGTCCAAGTACGGCCCTGGTGGTTTTTATTCATTATTACATAATATATTTATTTATTTGAAATGAACAAAAGGTAGAAACGGATTTGGTTGTAGTTTTTTAATTTATTTATTTAAAGTTAAATGTAAAGACAAAATATATAAGACGAACTTAGTGCCAAATATTAAAATAAATAAACGGAACTAGAAAAATAATATATACATTTCAATGGACTATCAAAAATCATAATAAAATCAAAATAGGTATAAATCATCAAATTGATGTAGATAAATTTTAATACAAATCAAATTTATTATTATATATTTGGCTTACCCACGTAATTATTTGACGTGGAACTTGACTAGTTTCAAGTCTTGTATAGAAAACAATTTTACTAAAATCAATAATCATTTACCAATTTTATTAACGAACATCAACAACTAAATCGCCTGTCCATACAAAATCATTCTCTACCACGTTCACACAATTATAAGCTCTAATGCGTAACATATAAATTTGATTACGGCATGAATCATCATCCGGTACAATAAATTCAACACATTGACGACATCACTCCCTAAGAGTCTTAGTGAAAGGGAGCTACTATTTCGCAAGGCTCTTTCAAGCGGTTCCATGGTGTAATGGTTAGCACTCTGGACTTTGAATCCAGCGATCCGAGTTCAAATCTCGGTGGAACCTGTATGTTCTTTTTGTACCATGTTTGTAAAATTTTCTTTATGTCTTTTTTTCTTGATTTATTATTATGAAATATGTACGTATTTTGTGTTATTGATTTTTTTTATTTTGTTTTTTATTATTAATATAATTATTTTTACATTTTAATTAATAACTTGGAAAGTTCGAAGTTGGAAATGTAGAAGAAAACTTTTTTATTTTTTTTTATTAGTGTGTAATTCATAAAATAATAACAAAAGAAATGTTTTTCAAGTTGCATAATTCTTGTCAATAATTCACACGACCCAAATTAAATGTAAGAATATCTTCCTACTATCCCACCGTAAGTCTTTGAGGCATAATCTCAAAAACTACTCAACCGATTTTGATGCGGTTTTCACCAGTAGATAGATTGATTTTGAATGAAGGTGCTTTATTATAATTTATGAAGGTTTGGTTAACGCGATTAAAACTAGAAATAATTAAAATACAATCAGTAACGCCTTGGCCTTTCTAATCAAAGGTCATACTGATAACAATATAAGCGTGTTTGTTATTATTTTAATCTCGTTATTTGATAATAGAATGAGGTTTAAAGAAATAATCAATAAAGCCAATTTATTTAAGTATAAGTAAGTAGATAATTTTTTACAAACAGTTCATTTTTTTAAGCGATTTTTGTCTACTTATGAGTCTAAGTAATTGGTTTTTTGGTTTTAGGTACTTAACTATAGAGTTTGAATATTAATTGAATTATGGTATATAATTATACAAAATTCATTTATATGCCTGCCTCGTTGTCCAAGTGGTCGCAAGTGCGACTGCCGGGCAAGGGTCTCGGGTTCGATTACCGGGCCTGGCATTGTTTTACTGAGTTTTAAAAAAAATCTCAGTAGTAGCACCAGCACGGAGTCTGGAATTGTGTCCGGTATATGGCAATAGGCTCCCCCCTCCCCCCGCCTATTACATGGGACTCATAACACAAAATAATAGTGAAATGTGGGTGTTACATTGTACAGTGGCATTAAGTGCCGTAATGTACACCTCTGCTTACCCTTTCGGGGATAAAAGGCGTGATGTTATGTTATGTTATGTCATTTAATTAATACTAGCTTGTGCCACCGGCTTTGCCTGCGTTCCCGTAGGATAAATTAGTAGCTTATGTGTTTATTCTAGACTATCATCTACCTCTGTTCCAAATTTCATCACGCTCTCTCCAGCCGTATTTCCACGTGTATAATATCGGTTCAAGCTAATTTCAACCATCGGCCCTGCAGTTACAGCGTAAAGTCCAATGCAGGTAACCTAACATTCGACAAACTTGTATTTGCGTTTGGTACAGGAACTGTGTATAGGGATTGAGCTGCACAGTTAAATTTGTTTTTTCGCGTATATACTTTTTCGGGATAAAAAGTACACAGTGTTATGCGTAAGATATTAAAGCTTAATCATATCAAGTTTCATTGTAATCGGACCGATAGATTTTGCGTAATGCTTGATCATACAGAGAGACAGACAGACAGACACACAGACAACAATTTATATTTCCTGTCTATGTAGTAACATCCCCTACTATTTTTTTAATATTTTTAATGTACAATATTTACACACCCACAGGTTTTTTATGTGTATCCTTACTAATATTATAAATCGGAAAGTAAGTATGTTTGTTTGTTTGTTCCGCTTTCACGCCGTGACTACTAAATTGATTGCTTTGAATTTTTGCTGACCTAAAGTTAGAAGTCTGGATTAAATAATATGGTACTTTTTATCAATTGTACGTATTTACGATATGTTTTGTATTTTGCATATTTTGAATAAATTTATTATTATTTATTTTATCCCGGAAAAATTTGATACTCCCGAGGGAAAACAAAAGTATTGGTATAGATGGCGCTGTGTGTCTTGGTATATGTCACATAGGCTACTTTTTATCTTTTTGTGACGCGAGCGAAGCCGTGGGTAAAAGCTAGTGATAGATATAGTTAAGCACCATCGCCTATTTCCTTCGGGACATGAAAGGCGTATTGTTATGTTTAGTAAACAAAAAGGAATAAAGACACTTCTGCCTACCTCCTTTAACCAAACAACGACAAACTCACATATTTATAACTTCCAACCGTAATCCCACAAATGGTGATAAAATAAAGGCAATTTGCTGCCTTGATAACTTCAGAAACCAATTTCATCACGACAGGTTCTCGTATCACTTTCCAATACTATTCCAGTGTGGAAGGGTACCACAATGGCGGCTGAGACCATCAAATGTATTCAAATTGCACCATGTCGCTACGGCTGTACTGTCATACCTGCTTTATACACCCTAAACTCAAAAATACACCTTAGCTTGCAAAGATAGAGTTGATTATGTAATAGCAGTGAGACTACCAATTTCAAACATTGCAATTTATAGATATACGTTCTTATTCCACTCAAAATAACATACGTTTCTTCTTAGCAGTGGTTCGCTAGTTCTTTTAGTTTCCTTTAAGGGATTTTCAGTTGTGTTTCTTTAGTGTTAAAGTTGATTCTCGTATGATAGGTTGTGTATGTAAAATGTAAGGGAAAGCGAATGGAAAATATTTGCAGTCTTTTGTATTGACACGATGGAAGTCAAATAAGTACGTGATCGGTTGACATGCGACTTGGGAGGGGAGGGGGGATGACTCAGAAACTGAAACCTTTCAGTACAGGTTAAATATTTCAGACTTTGCACTGATGTAGTATGACGTGTGATTTTTATTGATAACTCAATAGGGATAATGACAGGGTATGAAAATTAAAAATCTAATTAGTCCGTCAGTTAGGTAATGAAAAAATAAATAGACACTATTTTTTTATTTTTTCATATAAGAAAACAATACTTATATAAAACGAATCAAAGCTTAGGAGAGGGAGGTAGCTACATCATTTTAGAGTATAAATCGTATTCAAAAGTGACGTCATGCGATATTTCAAATCTATATCTTCGAAACTACTCGTTTCCGTAAGAAAATGAAAAATACGTGTCTAATGTTTTTAAATAATCTACCAGACGGGCATTATAATAAAAATTAGTCATCTACCCTATTCTCTTTTCAACGACGAGGAACCGACTTTATTGTTTTGAAAGTGCAGCTTTTAATACCCGACAGGGTCGCAAACGCACTCGCGATACATCTGATGTTGCAAGTATTTTGGCTACGTTAAACGCACTCGCGATACATCTGATGTTGCAAGTATTTTGGCTACGTTAAACGCACTCGCGATACATCTGATGTTGCAAGTATTTTGGCTACGTTAAACGCACTCGCGATACATCTGATGTTGCAAGTATTTTGGCTACGTTAAACGCACTCGCGATACATCTGATGTTGCAAGTATTTTGGCTACGTTAAACGTACTCGCGATACATCTGATGTTGCAAGTATTTTGGCTACGTTAAACGCACTCGCGATACATCTGATGTTGCAAGTATTTTGGCTACGTTAAACGCACTCGCGATACATCTGATGTTGGAAGTATTTTGGCTACGTTAAACGCACTCGCGATACATCTGATGTTGCAAGTATTTTGGCTACGTTAAACGCACTCGCGATACATCTGATGTTGCAAGTATTTTGGCTACGTTAAACGCACTCGCGATACATCTGATGTTGCAAGTATTTTGGCTACGTTAACCACCTATATCACAAAAGAATAAATACCTACTGATATAATGAAGTCGGTAAAAATTAGATCAACTAAAGTTAAAAGGGATATTTTCCTTAGTCAAAAATAATTTATTTCGACTGTTCAATACAATAGAAGTTAAAAAATATAAAACTTTCACTAATTGATTTTATGACCAATTTTAAATTTCAATAATTTTCCACCAACTTTTTTGAAATAAGTACGCTGTTTGACGGAAAAAAACGTGACGTTGAAACGTCTGTCGTGATGTTGTGTGTTGACATAATCTCGTACAAAATTCATAGTAAAATGCCGTTTTTGTTCGAAAAAAGTATTGATTTTGACTATATAGTTGGAAAGTACCCAATTATGTGCATTTTATTGAATTTGAGATCACATACCTAAAATCAAAAACACTCCTACTTATTCCTATTATAATCCACTAACCCAACTAAAGTCTTAAAAAAGCTCATAAAATACTCCCACCCACTTATAAAACTCCCACTTTTTCACATAAACAAAATGACAAACTAGCAAACTCGATATCTCACTGACAGTATGGACTACACTACTACAGCTACGGTAGGTACTCGCCCACAAACTTGACTCGGTACAATTTACATAAAGATGTCTACTTTCAGCATCGGAATCGAGTTAGGAGAATACTTTAAAACTGTCGCTTAGCACAGACGTCGAATCCGTTTAGAGTTTTCGGGAGTTCCAAGATAGTTAGGCATGTGGTGTGTTCGTTTGGAGAAATATCGATAACACGTTTTGTCGATATTGCCAATAATAGTGAGGAATTGAAATAGTACCCAATTATTTACTCGTTATTTACGGCACGTGTAAACGTTATCTTAGTTATCTTTTTTTATTGTAGTATGTTATATGATCTAAATTATCTTTGGCTCTCCTTGCAGAAATTATATTATCATGATATATGTTACGTTATGTATAACATAATATTTGTATGACACAACTGATACTTTTTTCAAGATAATAAATAGAAACCTTCAATATTGGCGTGTGTCGTGTTGAGTCACTATTCCACACTAACTCCGACGACAACAGCTACCATTTAACAATCACACTGTTAATCAAAGTCAAAGTAAATGACTTTGACTTTGACTACAATTAGACAAGGAAGGCACTTTTGACCGTCATCAAAAAAATTTATTAAAAGTGAAGCTATTTGCTTATTCCAAGGTGTAGATTCCTATGGAGAAGAACGAGCGAGAAACTCCATCGGTTACTCTTTTTCAATCAGGTTCACTATACAATTCTCTAGTTACATTGTTTTATGGTTTGATGATCATGACTTTTCAAGAAACAAGCATCGACAAATCTTCTTGTAAAAGACACAACATCATAAATAAAAAAACCTATCACACTTCTTAAGTTTAAGACTATCGACAAAAAATATTCGTGAACACCGCATCCCTACCCGCCACTAGGGGCGTCCAAGTTGCGTATTGAGTTACGCGCCCTTACACCGGTCCAATCGCATCAACCCGCCTTCGAGGCCATTATAATATCCTGTTGCGAGGCAATGGTAATCTTCTTATTTACATAATGGTACTCTTGCGATGCCTATCCTCATTTGTGTGACGAGATGACGGCCGACGATAGGTAAATGGGTTAGGTTCGGTTTCTCAGGGCTTCGTTTAAACGCTAGTCTGTTAAAGATCGTTCTTAGGACTTGCGAGAAGGAAAATTAGATAGCTGTGTTTTTAAACGATTTAATGTTAGCATTAACTTGATTTGCATGACAATTGACCACCGAGATTAATTTTAGCAGTCAAGTCGAGCCAGAGACATACGGAATGTCCCGAATCCTTTCGCAGGTTCAAATGTAAGACTTCTTAAAATCCACCATACCAATACATTCGCAAATAAATTGTTTTGATTTTTGTAATTAAATTAGACAATAGATTTCTTGTTTTTCTAGAAACATCATTCGTCTAATTATTATGTTTCCAGCTTACTCACGTTACTGTCTGAAGAGGAAATCGACTAGTTTGTAAGTCATGCTAGAGGCTCATATTCATGAGCAGCATTCCCCGACCGCGGCGCGACTGTAGCGCTGCTACTGGCGCTAGAATGGCTTGAAACTAGTCGAGTTCCTCGTCAAATAATGACGTCAGTAAGCCAAAAACATAATAATTAATTTAGGATGGCTCACGAAAGTAATATAAATATTAATCGTCATTTACCCCATTAAGAGATACACCTCAGAGACTATCAACTCCCCTCTAAAAAATATGTAAAAAATCTTCCTTCCTCTAAAATGAAGATCTCCATTCCCCCAACCGGTAACAGACTACCAATACCAATGGAACGAACCCCAAACAGCACGATTTGTTTTCCCATCTCACGTACAATACGTCTTCGTCTTTTATATCAATTTAATCGTATAAATTGAAATTCAAAGAGCAGTCTACGAATCAATTACCGATGGGAGATCGGTAGCATTCAAATAACTCGATGATAGAAATGTCCTTAAAGAATGTGCGTGTGGAGAAATGTGAACCGATATATTGAGAGGCAATGTGGTAGGAAATATAGAAGTGAGACGAATCTATAAGTCTATGGCGTGCTAAAGTTGGTGTCTAGCTTGAGGTGAATGTTTGATGTAGGCTGGTTTTTGTGTTGATGCCTTGTAAAGAGGACATGAGGACAGATTGTATCCATGTGTGAAAGGCTCTATATATCATTCTTCATAATATTTAAGAAAAAACCGATTTAGAATTGTAAGTACCTAAGGTAAGTACCTATTTAAACTTACAACTAGATACATCTATACATCTAGTGCTAATGGATTAAAAGTCAAAGTCAAAGCATTTATTTTAATTAACTCGTCGAGTACCGTCTTTGTAGACACAATTATTTATTTTATTTATTTATTTTTATTTATTTATTTTTTTTAGAAAATCTACATATACAACACCACAGCTTACGCCATTAAGTTATACTGTTAAACTTATATAAATGCAATTATTTAGGTAATTAAAAACAAACTAATTAGGTAATCAAATACAAGAAATAAAAATTAATACAATTCAGAACAAAATTAACCAAAAACAAAAAAAAAACTATACATTTGAATAACAAATTTGGTAATTAGAGTAATTATTGTAATTAACATTATAATCAGCTACGTATCATCCATCCTCTCACAAAATCTTAAACATTCACGACACACATCTATCCATCTCATTGCAAATAAATCACACTCTGGTGCTGACATCAGGAGAGAATTGAGCATGGTGAGTACTCGGACCAGCGGAGAATTTGCATGGGCCACTGTACGTGCTTCTGGTACAGCCAATAACGGATGTTGACGAGGTCGAAGTTGGTGTGTGTATTATAGAACAATAGGTTGCGGTCACCGGTGACCGCTTGGTGTTTGACAGTTTAAACCATAATTTGGTACTTTTGAAACGTTAACAAATACAAAATAAATAATAGTCTGTCAGTCAGTCCGTCAGTGAAGCTAGGTGAAGCTAGGTGCTCACTCCAAAATATAAATTCGAATGGAGAAGAACAAGCAAGAAACTCCATTCTTTACTGTTTTTTTTTTCTTATTATTTTAATATAAAGTACATGAAAACAGTACAATCTAAAGGTACAATACATTCAGAGGTTGAATCATTATTTGTGTCTACAAAGATTTCGAAACCAAAAACCCGAAATCTTTGACTGATAAGTCCTAGACATTAAACAAATATGAGAACCAACAAACTATATTGAAACACAGTTTAGCGACCACGTAAAGTGATTAAAAACAATAACTGAAGATACCAATAGACATTTTTATACCATCATAAATATGACAAAGTAAACCTTAGTAGATATAATTTACGACAGCAATATGAGACTAAGTGATAGAGAGATAAAATTTATTCTCCTTTGCGTCACTCGATATTATTACGGTATAAAAACGGGAATCAACGGGATTATTATTGAGTTACGGTTTGATGCTGAATTGGACGAAAAGGGTTGGTCTCGTTATGGTCCTGGGTTGGGCTTTTAATAGTTTTATATGTGTTTAACAGATATTTACGTCGTCAAATTGTACGCTAACATTCATTACTATTTCTATTGATATTTATTGGTAAAAATGTCCAAATTTAACGTGGAAACGGCATTTATTGAGTTATCAAAGAAGCTAACAACATTGACATCTAAAATTAGTGCTCAATCTGCCACCATAGAAGCACAAAATAAGAAAATAGATGACCAGCAAAGGTTGATTGAAAAATGTTCGATTACAATAAATGAACAAAATAAGGTAATCGAAGATTTGTCTACAAAAATTAATGCATTGCTTGACTCAAAATGCAACCCGAAGAGCGAAACAGAAACTTGGCCCAAACTGGTGCGAGGGAGCGAGACCAATATAGTGCTTGATGATGCGGTATCAACAGTGGCAACGGTGACGGAACGCGCCCGGCGTGCGGAGGAGCGGGCCAAGAAGAATAAGGACGCGGCTATACTGCATAGGCGACAGCGGGTTAAAGAAATCGAAAATTCAAATGCAATTATTGATTTCAATAATTCTAGCAATGAAGAGGAGGAATGGAAAGAGGTAACCAGTAAAAAGAAAAAATCTAAGGCCTATCCTAAAGTCATCAGTAAGGGAGGGAATATGCAAATTTCGTCAATTCAAGCGATTGAGAAGAAGAAGTTTTTGCATGTCTGGTCACTTCATATTGATACGTCTGAGGACACTATTATAGAACACGTGACTAAAGTATGTGATTCAAAGGATGTGAAGGTGGAAAAAATTATTCCAAAAACTAAAAGAGACTATTCGTCATTCATGGTGGGAGTCCCTGAATCAAAATTTGAATTAATAAATAACTCTGAAAATTGGCCGTTGAATACTCGTTTTAATGAGTGGGTGTGGTTTCGGAACTACCGAAACAAATCTGAAAATGCCAAAAATGGCCAATAATGTCTTAAAATTATTTTATCAAAATGTGAGAGGATTAAGGACCAAAACACAAACTTTTAATAACAATTTGGCAGCATCGAACTATGACATCGTGGCCATAACTGAGACAGGCCTCAATTCGTCAATGCATGATGGGGAATTAATCCCGCCCGGATTTAACGTGCTTCGGTGTGATCGGATGGACGGAAGAAAACAGGGAGGTGTGTTGTTGGCGGTTAGATCGAGGTTTCAACTTGCACGGCTTCCCGCTGACAATGTGGACACCGCCTTATTTGAACTTGTGTGCGCGACAGTAAATTCTCGGAATAACAACTGTTTATTTTTATGTTGTGTTGTATATATTCCTCCTAAGTGTGATGCTGAACAATATATGCACTTATTCCGTATTTTAGAAAACATTTGCATTAAATATGAGAAAGTGGTGGTGATCGGTGATTTCAATATGCCTTCGGCAACTTTGGAGGTAAACAGTTATTTTGAATATATGAGCGCTTTCTGTGGATTTCAACAGGTAAATGAGATTGTTAATATTAATAACTGTAAGTTAGACCTACTATTGACAACACTATTGCCCGGCGACATAAAGGTACATTTAGCTGACGAGTCGTTAGTGAGTGTAGATGTGCAACATCCACCGTTAATGGTGACCTTATGTTTTAATGGACATTTTGGAGGGTCGTCATCATCGCAGACTTCTTTCGACAGTAGTCAACACAATGATAACCATTCAATGTGGAATTTTAAAAAAGCAAACCTTTGTCAACTGTATCATGATTTACAATTGATGAATTGGGATTTGATTTATGACACACAAAGTTCAAACTTAGCATTAAATTATTTTTATGACATAGTTAACAATTGTATTAATTTATGCGTTCCTAGGAAAAATGCCAGTAAATCGTACAAAAATAAGAGGACTTATCCCGAATGGTACACGTCGGATATAATAAAGGATATTAGGACCAAATGGAGACATCACAAATTATTTAAAATTACGTCATCTTTAAGTGATTACGAAACGTTTTCTCGTTACCGGTCAATAGTGAAACGTAAAATATCAGCTGCATATCAGGAGTATCAACATAAGATGCAAATAAATTTTAAGGACGATCCAAGGTCATTTTGGACATTTGTTCGAACTAAACAAATGCGTAGGAATAAACCCAAGATAACCAAGGACAATTTAGTGATTACGGAGGAAGAATCTGCGGAATGTTTTGCTACATATTTCCACTCGGTATATAGTAAAAAGCGACCGGCGCTTGATACTCATGCGGCGGAGCGAGCTGCGAGAGGTGGTTGCGCAGGTGCGGACTCTGCACGCGTACACATTGACTATCTTACCAGGAGAGATTTATGTACGGCTTTTCAGCGACTTAAGCCTAAGTACTCAGTGGGTCCAGATGGAATACCACCATTCGTAGTGAAGGACTGTAGTTCTGTTTTTCTGAAACCGTTGCTACACATTTTTAATTTGTGTTTGAGTGAAGGCCGCTATCCGGATTGCTGGAAAATAACACGAGTAATTCCGGTTCCAAAGGGAGGTCAAGGGTCAGATATCGAAGGATATCGCCCGGTAGCAGTGTTGTCGGCCTTTGCTAAGATTTTTGAGTCTATTTTACAAAAACGGATTTACTCACAGGTTGGGCAAACATTTTCTGAGGCTCAACACGGTTTTCGGGTGGCACGTGGGACGGGGAGTAACCTTCTCTCTTTTATGTCATACGTGACGCTAGCTGTAGACGCCGGTGGGCAGGTAGACGTCGCTTATTTTGATTTCAGGAAAGCATTTGATACAGTAAACAACGATATTTTACTTGCGAAATTGTCCAAAATAGGTTTCACCCCTCATTTGCTTAAGTTTTTTGCAAGCTATCTGGGGGATCGTCGCCAGTTTGTGGAATACGCAGGGCGAAGGTCTAAACCGTATTATACATACTCGGGCGTCAGTCAAGGGAGTAATCTTGGTCCACTGGAGTTTTTAATTATGGTTAATGATCTCCCTGAGGTCGTGCGCAGTGCGCGGTGCTTGCTATTCGCGGATGACCTAAAGGTCTTTCTACAGGTCGAGGACTCCGGGGGCTGTGCTCGGCTTCAGCGAGATCTTGATCAAGTAGTACAATGGAGCCGGGATAATGAGCTGTATTTTAACGTGGCCAAATGTTGTGTGATGACGTACACTCGCGCCCGCTCTTCAATTTGCTATCAGTATCAAATAGATGGTGCAATAATGCCACGTGTCTCAAACATCCGAGATCTAGGGGTTCACATGGTGACCGAGCTAACGTTTCGCAAACACGTCACGGATCTATGTAGCAAATCTTTTAGACATTTAGGGTTTATATTGAGACAGGGTCATGATTTTAAAAATATAGCGGTACTTAAAATTCTATATAATGCATTGGTTAGAAGCCATCTTGAAAATTGTGCTATTATTTGGAATCCACATGAGGACAAATACATTAAGATGTTGGAAAAAATACAGAACAAGTTCACAAGATTTTTGTATTTGAAATTGTATGGGATTTATCCATTTTTCCCATTGATGTACCCAAGTTTATTCGTCCTGGGGACAGTTGGGTACAATACACTAGAGGTGCGGAGAGATGTGGCACTAGTTAAATATATCGCCAGGGTACTACGAGGATTGGTCCATCACCCGGAAGTGTTGGAGATGTTGGGATTGCGTGTGCCAGACGGATACGTAGGGGCTCGTCGACGCCCCACCCTGTTGGAAGTGCCAAGGGCTAGGACTAATCTTCTTAAATATGCTCCTATTTCGCGTGCTATTCGGATTATAAATAGTGTACCGGAGCATGATTTGTTCCACAACCTACCAAGGTTTATTGAAGCAGTACAAAGGCATATTGAATATCACCGTATTGAGTAATTGGGTCTGTAGGGTTATAATATGTATGTCATACTGAGAGTATGTAACTCTTATAAGTCTAATAATTAAGGTGAAATTTTTATTAATTAAGTTACGTGTTAGACTTAAATGTGTCAGGAAATGTGATATTGCATTGGAATAAACTGTAAGATGTCATATTGTAAGGTGTTATAATAAATAAATAAAAAATAAAAATAAATATTATCAGTATCGTCTTCTATGGATACCATAAGGGCAGCAGGGCCCATGTCCTCAGGGGGCCCGGAAGAACCGACAATTTCTACGATTCCCGCACGGAGCAAATCTTTGTGTGATCCACAAATTGTTGTTACGGGTCTGGGTGTCATGTGTATGTGAACTTGTATGTCCCACGATACAGGAACAGGTGAAAATCCTAGTGTGCAACGTTATAAAAAATAATATTCCCCAAGGGCCCCGAATTGTTATGTGCTCAAAGGCCCCAGCGTAGGTTAAGACAGCCCTGGATTTTAGTGCATAATAATGATGTTATTGAATATCGTACCTTAGGGATAAGAAAATTAGTAGCTGTGTTGGATCAGCGCCTGACAAAAAATTATGGCAACAAAACTCATAAAAGAGTAAAAACATGTTAAAAGTGTTACCAAAATTATTATTTGGCTTGATAAAAATTTAAATTTATTAATTAATCTCTATTTAAGTGTTCACTTACAAAATCGAAATGTTTTCAGTTCATTTACTTACCTACACATCACCGCCACCGAAATTCTTTTACGCCTCAGAAAAAAATGTCAAGCCAATCTCCTTATTAAAGCATAAAGCATAAAACCAATACATAAAAAACTATCAATAAAAATTCACTTTGAATACATAAAAAGCTTACTACGGCACTTCAACGAATCAAGGTGTGGCGATCCAGAAAAATATGCAAAGACCCCTTTTTTGGATATTTTTTGCAAAAAGGGAATATTTTTATGACGCAGACGCATCAATATTTTATGTGACATCACGTCAGGGTTATATAGAATCAATCATTCCGATCGCAAGAGGCACTTTCTATTCAAATAACGTATTTTATCGTATTTTTCCCTGAATTGGTACTTGAATTACCTATGTGATGTTGAATTTTTTTTGTGTATGTGGTTCTGGTTATGCAATGGGGGTGTCCCTAATGTGTTAGGATTAGTCACGTTTTGGGTGATAAAAATATGATGGCTTTATATCTTAAACGAATTAACTAAAAATTACGAGTAATTCACGTTAATATACTGAGAAAAGTTTTACTAATTAATTTCGAGTTACAGAGGGACTCTTCCTCATGAGCTACCGCGGTGATGTCGAGCAGTCTGTTCGAAATGAAAACGAAGTTCATATACCGCCATGACCAAATAGCATGACGTATAATAGTCTAATAAAGGTAACCTACAGTACCATGAACAAAATAAGATTTATAATTGCCAATTCTAAGAAATTTTATAGACCATACTTACAGGAAATGAACTTAGCTCTCAAGTTTAATATGAACACTGAAAGGTCGGAGACAGACAGGGTATATAATATTATCTTTTATTTTTTTTAAATTACTACCTAAGTAAGTAACTATTGTATTATTTAGTTGAATTAAACATTTTAGTAGATAAGTTAATTTTTTTTTATTCACAGGTGTTTTTACACACCGATTTGATGCGCCCGGCGTTCTGGAAAAAGACAAAGAGCCCACAGATAATCTATTGACGTTTTATGTTCCATGGCTGTCAATGTCAAGCGTCATCGGACAAGGCTATGTTATGACTATTGTCTCTATCATAATAATTATAGTTAATACCTGAAATCATTCAGAAATTGTATATTCTAATCCATGGATTACAGTATCAAACTCAAACTCAAAAGCATTTATTTCAATTAAACCATAATTTGGTACTTTTGAAACGTCAACAAATATGAAATATATAATAGTCTGTCAGTCTGTCCGTCAGTGAAGCTAGGCGCTCGTTCCAAAATGTCGATTCGAGTGGAGAAGAACGAGCAAGAAACTCCATTCGTTACTCTTTTAAAAAAGTCTGTTTTACATTGCTCTGATACATATTCCAATATTGTACACACATGTGAGAATAATGTAAAGACATACCTGACGCAACATACAAATAACAGAACATACTACAATAGAAAAAAAAACAAAACCAAGAGAAAACAAATATCTTAAGTCTGACATGGTCCTCACATATGTATACTGACAATCCATATAAAATAGTGCTTCTATACAAGAAAAAAAAATAAACTCTTGTTTAAATAAAGAAAGAAATGCTCGATGCCACAAGAAAAATAGATTGCCTTCATCGGAATCAAAGTATTAAATTACCTTTTATCGTAATCTGAACTAGGTACTGACTACATTTGAGTATTGTCCAGTGGAGCCGAACCAACACGCTACCAAGCATTCCTATCCTCAAGATAATCAATCACCCTGTAGTAAGCTTGTTTACATAATTCGCGCTTAACTCGTCGAGTACCGGTTTTGTAGACACAATTATAGAACAATAGGTTGCGGTCACCGGTGACCGCTTGGTGTTTGACAGTTTAATATATGTTTTAAATTTACTTTCATTGAGACCTAGTATGCTATTTGGTATTTTATTATAGCATTTAATACCTAACCCCTATCTAAAAGGATTTCTCTTTTACAAAATTCTATGAAGTCTCATTTACAACCACAATAGTATCTAAGACCTCGTATCAATCCGAAATCCAACATATTTCCATAATTCGACAAGCTACTGACAAACAGACGTTCTTAACGACCTGAAACCTTGAAACTTTAATATAATTCGACCAATTATCTGGTGCAAATTGTGACGGATAGCTGTGAGTGGCCCATTCAAGTCCAACTAAACAGTTATCAGGAATAATTGATCTAGGAAACTCCCGAGGGAACGTCACATAGCGGTTTAACATGCGAGGTTTATTTTAAGTCGATTTTGAAGCATAAAGAATCGTTTTATCTGGAGTTTTTTGTAATGGAAACATGTTTGGTTACTCTTGATGAACACTTAGGCTTAAAGGTAAAAGAATATGTAATTTATGAATGGTAGAAGGAAACGTAAGAAATTTTATGAAATATCACGTAAGTATAAATGACATGAAAATACCTTTAAACCATCATGTGTTTGTGTTATTTATCAGTAAAACTGTTTTTTCGTGTAATTATTAATGATTACTTTATGATCGTAAGGACCACGCATTTAAGATTATTGCTATAACATTTTCAAAAGGCGCCTGTATTATCGACCTTCTTTTTCAATCTCATCAATATTCCAATAAAAAAACAACTTTACAAAAGCATTAAAACTAGTTAGTATTTTACATTATTCTGTATAGTGTATCTAACGAATAAGCGTAACAGACATCGCGTGCCTCCTGCCATCTAGCGGCAACTAACGAAGATTTACTATAAGCGGGAGATTTTGCTTGCCCACCGCAATTCGCCAACATTGATTTGTAGCCAGCAGATGTTGGTTTTATAGCCAATTAAAAAGCCATTACGTTGAAAAAATAATTGTTGTTTATGGACTATTTTTTTTTCCAAAATTTATTAACATTGAATAGGTGTGCGAACAAATTCCATAGGCATTGTCTATGAATTAAAATGCTATATATATTATGTTTAATATCATATCACTATACGTTTAGTAAGGTGGTCTGTAATTTATATATTAAAAAAATCAATAATTTTAGACAATAAAAAAATTGAACCTGACAGAAAATTCATAGCAATTCTAGACAATATGGCTTTTTTTAAGGGCGGAAAATCATCGAATGACTGCACCCGCCTGGGTGAGGCTGGAGGGATTGTCAGACTCTTACTGACTAAAACCCACCCCGTTTCTTCTCCTGCACGTCGAGCCGGAGCCCCGGTTACCCGTTACGTTCTCCGCGACAAGATAATAATAATATGGCTTGCGTAGTATTTTAAAACAATTTCGCAGTAATCAATAAATTAGGTTTTATGGTTTTGATGCAAACGTTTCTAGTTATCGAATATTTTGACAATTCTTTTTTTTACCTAAATTATCCTTTATTACCACACCTAAGAGTCTATTTGCAACCAACATCCATCCATTATGAAGGTTGTATACCTGTAAGTCTGTATATTCTGCATTTAGCTGCAGGTCTCCCTATGCAAACACATTAAACGTTATAGGCTATAAGACACAAGGAGTTTCTATTTTACGACTACGGCCTATGGGTTTTGTGGGGACTTTTCGTGGTGGCGATCTAATGTGGCTTTTAACGTAACATAGTGTAAAGATTCACCTGGTTTTCATTCTTAGTTCTGATAGATCCAGTCTTAGTTTTATGCTACGGATCAAAATACCAACACTTTCAAAAATGTATAATAACTATCGTGAGAGATAAATTAAAACTAAATTAACTAAAGGCGCTGGTTAGTCACGTGAATATACTGAATAAAATAAAAAAGCCAGTGAGCTGTGTAACATCGCCGCGACCGCGCACCGCGCACGCTACTCATGAGGAAGAACCCCTCTGTGGTTCGAAACTAGTAGAGCTTTTCTCAGTATATTCACGTGAGTAACCGGCGATTTTAGTTAATTTCAAGAATTACTAAGAGTATAAAGAATTATATCCAATCAAATATAATAATGTTACCTACCTACCTACCTTCATGATGACACTGTAAGGCAATAACATAATATAACATAACATCACGCCTTTTATCCATTACGGCCCTTGATTACGTGCTACTACTGAGAATTTATAAAAAAAACCCGGTAATACTTTGCTCGACCCGGGAATCGAACCCGAGGCCCTTTGCCCGGCAGTCGCACTTGCGACGACTCGGCCAACTAGGTAGTCAGATATTTTTAGAAAGGTTAAAATTTTTTGCAGTTACGCGGTTTTGCAGTTACGCTTCTAAAAAAGTATTAAAGACATCCATAGGCTATGGGCAACTGCATTCGGCAGCTAATGTTCTTCAGCACCTTAATCCTATACACAATATGTACAAAAAGAAAAACAACACAATCAACATCGCCATCGTATCGGCCCCGTATCGCATCCAATAAATTCCTCCCATCAACACTAACCGCTCGATAATTATCGGCAATACGACGTTGACGACACCCACGGGCGTCGTACGACAACGACACGACACGACACGAACTTGGATGCGATGTAAATTTATTTTTATTTTCTCAACCGTCGACGGCCATTACGAGAATTGCTTTCGATTTACTTACCAATTTGATGTTAAATAAATTGAAGTGGATATTCGTATTCGAGAATATTAAGTTATCTTTTGATCTTAGCTTGGTGAAGCTTTTAACTTGAATTTGTATTGGACGTTGTGGTTGGTTGGAATTGGAGTCATTTTTGAAATTGATTTAGAATTTAGGTAAATTGATGGTTTATGTATTGGGTACCTACCTATATGGTTGTAATACCTAGGTACGTTGATAAGGACTTGCAATTTGCAAACAACTCCACCACGATACCACGAGAGGAGAGGAGTGATACTACGGCCTCACAAAAAACCGACGTGAAGCAACGCTTCCCCAATCTCCCCAATTCCTGAATCCCCAACGATCCTCAAACTTCTAATTCCTAAAAGGCCGGTAACGCACTTGTAACGCCTGTAGTGCTCCAGGTGTCCATGGGCGACGCCGATTGCTTACTATCAGGTGATCCGTCTGCTCATTTACTTGCGATAGATAATGTTTTTTGATTTTGCCATTATCGAATTTAAGGTTAATGTGTATGTGCAGTTTGTTTCATGTCATATTGTTGAGGGTTTAGGCTAGCATTGAATAAAAATGCATATAATTAGGTAGGTAATTGAACAAATACCACAGTCCATTTGACAAACACGACCAATATTTGACCAAACTTCCCCAAAAGTGATACCAACTTACAAACAAATGATAATCTTGTTACCAACCATACAATATGCGATTTCAAATAAACGATATTCACTTAAACATTCAAAACAATATTGAAAAAAAACCTCTTTACCAAAGACCATAAAGTTCAAAATCAATTTGCAATAGAGATAGAGAGCTAAAATTTTCAAAAAAAGAATTCACTATTGCAACGTCACCGCAATCTAATTAACCAAGCAACGAAAAAGGAACTTTAGCACATTAAAAATAAGATTCATATTTGATTGGGGTCGGGTTATAAACAGGGGGTTTGATAAGCCGTAGGCCTATTTGTGTCGGTTTCACACTTACAACAATAGTGTCATGATTCGTGATCCCGGGATTATCCGGGAACAATCCCGGGATTACGTCCCGTTGCGGGAAACAAATGGAGTCGGCTAACGAGTGGAGGAACAAGTGTTCATACTAATAGGGTGTTCGTATTTCTAATTGTATTTATATTTTCGCGGTTTTGCATAAATAGTATAGCAACTGAAGTGATACAATAAAATTGCAATAGGAGGTATACAGACAAGTGCAATAAGAAAAGTTTTACTGTTATAAAATGATAGAAATGAATAGGTACCCGAAATTAAACTCGGTAGCATCAATCAAATTCCACTACAATAAATAAAGTCATTATCTTGTAATATCTGCAAACCTCGTTACAAAAACTCACAAAACCCTTGAAAAAATATACCGCAAAAACCAACTCAACCCAAGATCGAACTCAACAGCCACCCGATCAAAAATTACCCCATTACCACTCAAAACAACACACACACACCTGTGTCACACTTAAACCAAATACAATACCATAAAATCCTATTGTTATAGGACCTGTCATAGGGTATTTCCTAAAACTAATTACCCACAAACATACAAAACAAAACCAGCATAACTTGAACCCTCACTTCTGGGACATTTTCATAGTGATCAGAACTAATGGAGAGGTCTTGTTATATTGGCGATGTGTCACAAGTTAGTGGTTAGACGAATAGGACAATTATGACTGTTAATGTAACTATGCTTAGAAGACTGAGCTATCATTAAGTGTTGGAGTAAATCGTTGAATTGTTAGTTAAGTAATTTGAGTATTGGCGGGTTTGAATGCGGTTTCTTCTTTTCGTTTGTAGGAACTGAGTGCCGAGCACGGATAGCTATCGCTTTTATAATTATAACTTAATAGTATCCAGCGCGTTCAGCTCTAAATGGTTTGTTGACTGGAGCCGACTGGATACTCCACAGAAATATTAAAAATTCTTATTATTATTTCTCTTTCTTCTTTATTATATCTATGGGATACTCTGTAGTGATTCGATTAAATTGTTGTCAACTGCCCTTTGTATCGATAGTGTAGAAATCGGACAATTTGCGTAGTCGTAGGACTGAATATGGTGTGCTATCTTTTAAACCAACTTATTCATGACTTTGGATCTGGATATTTATCCAAAAACTTTCGTAACTAAAACCTAATCTTATTTAATTCTCGCGCGCCTCATAGAGACATCGGACCACCACCGATGGGGGCCAATAGGGCTGATGCCGATACGGGGCCGCGGAAAACGTAAAAGGTTATCGGGGTTCCGGCTCGAAGTGCAGAAGTAAGAGCGGGGTGGTTTTTAGTCAGCAAGAGTCTGACACTCCCTCCCGCCTGAAGAACACATTCAATAATTCAGACTATTACATAGTTATCATTGAATCTGACAAAAGAAGTCTTCTATCAAAAATAAGCCGTCCTCAACTTAATACCTCTAATGCAAACGACCTGCATTCCGTATTAACTAAAAATGTATCTTTCAAAAACACCAACTAGACCATAACAAACAATAAAATATAACAGCCACACACAAATCCCTTTATTTACTCTACAGAAAAGATAAAATAAATTCCATCCGATTTTCCATTTTGGTCTGTCTGCTGAAACCGCTAACGATTTGAGCGTCCAATTCTTTGCACTCTTTTGGCATAGGCAAAATCGTATATGTCTATCTTTTTCCTACTCTAGTGTGAAATCAGTCCGACAAATTAAATCCCGCCTCAGATTATTACATAGCTCAGTGAATGTTCATAAATAACCCGTTGGGAGGAACGCGGGAAATGTACTGAACGCACTAGTTACATTGGCGGGAGTTATTTGAATTTAGAATGGTAGAGGAAAAAAATGTGGCGTCTTTATTGCTAAGTTGTAACAGCCAGGATTATTTTTTTTACAAATATTGGACTTGCTATTGATAACGAATTGAATAATACTCATTTCTATAAACCGGACACAATTTCAGTCTTCGTGCCATTGCACTATACATAGAACGGACATAACTAAGTAATTTTCGGGATTCCGGGAATCGAACTCAAGACCTCCTTTAAGTCTAAAACTGCACGGATAGTACGGCGGTTGGGCAACTGGCCGTCGAGCAACGGATCGCGGCTTCGATTATCGCACGGAACAACTCTTTGTATGAGAACTTGTATTTTTATAAACGCACCCACGACGCAGGAGAGAATACTTGTGTGGTGCAACGTTTTAAAAAAAAACCTCCTATTCAATGTTTTGCATTAAAGCGACTAATTCACTTCTACTATCGTCACAAATATTTACGTCTATAGTGATAGATATAGAAATATACAGACAAAATATTCAATAGCTTTCGAATCTGCAGTTACGAACATCCTATAGAAGGTTACGTAACGGGAAATTGTAAGTAACGGTATAATCAAAATGATTCTAATGTTGTCTAATCAAATATTTGCACTCTTATTTCATTCCTACCACCAGACAAGATGGCGGTCAAACGTCAACCTATGAAGTATTAAAAAAAATACAAACTTAAAACTTAATACTTAAAACTCAGTTTAAGATACTTAACGAAGATTAGAAAAATTGTCGCTAAAAATTTGTTGAGAATTGTATATAAAATGTAGTTCAAGTTCTTTCATACTCATATGATAATGACAAATGATTACGTTGCTTAACGTTGTTGGCCCTCTCCCAAGTTATTTGTACCATACAGTATCTCATCTTGTCCCAGTACTAGGACAATTTCTACAATACAATAGATAAATAAGTGAGTGATACCTAAGTATTGTCCCCTAATGTCATTCAATAAACTGCTTAGTTCACCGCACTTTATGGCTTATAAAGTCATAAAGTGTCATAAAGTCATCAATATTACAATATTGGGTAGGTATCTAATACGCTCCACTCCCAAATAAGAGCATCAAAAGAAATATTCAATAAAAATTAATTAAAGCGAATGGCACTATCGAAGTAATCCTCGATTAAGCGCAAATCGTTAGTAAAGCTATATTTTATAGCGTTCTATATTTGAAATATAGGCGGCAACCAGTTCAATTAACGGAGTACCGTTATTAATGGGACGCTCCCGGGCGTCCGATTATACTCAATCTCCGGTAATCCGCGGTGGTACGGCCAGTTATACCGTAGTCGGTTAAAATTTTATTTTTGTTTATAAACTTGGTTTAATTTTGTGATGAATATGTTTATGAATTATATGCGTTAAACTTTCTACTGATAAAATTAATGGCAACTGCAGTTATAAACATTTTAATAAGTAAGAAGAGACTTAGAAACTTAAATATCTGCCTTGTATGCCTGTTTATGACCAATGTTTATCACAAGTCAGTAGTGATGATTCACCGGTTCTGGCTCACGCGTTTGACAGGTCAAATCCGGGAGAATCAGTCGCACCAATCCTAAAAAAAAAAAAAAAAAAAAAAAGAAAAAAGGTTTTGGCATGCTCTGATCACGTTTCTGCAGTCCATTTTTGCGTAGGATGCGTGGTTCTGGAGTTATGCAAATCAATTGCAAATCCATTTATTGTTATCTCATTCATTTCCGGTGCTCCTGACCCTCATCAACGCTCCATTGTTCTTATCTATACTTCGAACACCCTTTTGGCGTTCTTATCTATTACTCACTGGTAACCCTCATTATCTTTCATTTCCTATGTCATCAATAAAACACAATCATTCATTTTAATTTTCTAATTCATTTATTACTTTTTTCTACAAAATATGAGTGGAACATCTCATCCACAAAAATATCATTGTACAGTGTGTTCCCTGTAAATATGTTCGTAAAACTATGCATTGAACATCCCTGAAACTTAAATAGCAAATACATTAAGCAATATTCACCACAAACTGAAGTCCAATCATTCTGAATCCTATCAACATTCCAGTCCCATCTCTTACAATTCCTTTTCAAAAACTGAAGATGATATCGCTCAGGTCTTCGTCCATATGAATCAAAATATTGACCGATGCCATTCGCATCGATATGTACAGCTATCCAGTGTGACCCTGGTTTATCATCCGCATCCAAATTGCATATTATATACGTTGGTACATGTGTATACATAGGTAGTCTATTAGCAGCATAAACATTATTTTCTAGACTGACATGAATCTTTTTCATATGCTTTTGTAATTCTAGTGTGTCCATGATATTACTGTTATTAACAAATTATTACAGTACTAATCTATTCAATGGTTGTCATACGAATGTTCAATTATAGTGATTTGTAAATATTAAATCGCATTCTTTTGGGAATCACAAAACAAGTTCATGCCTGTTGCGATGTGCGATAAATTTGTTGACTCATAGAGTTCAGATAAGAATGGTGCTATATAAGATCGAACAGTTGCAGTCATGCAGTCAGTCTATGGTCGTTTGACCACAGTGGATTGTGTACGTCTACCAATACTACGTTTGTGTTACTTACTTCAACGCATCAATGGTCATGGAGGTAAGTGTTTATTCTATTGACAAACTTACTTGTATTTCTGTTGTTGTTTCCTAACGTGTGTGTGTCAGATTAAGTGTAAACAAATTGATATTAACGTGATAACTCTGTTGTTGCAGAGATCATTCAACTTCGCAGACGATAATGAAAATACCTATAAACAGTATTACTACTCGCCACTCTCTCCCCAACACGAAGAAGAGAGTGATGACATCGTCGTTATTAACACAGACGATGGAGGAAAAAGGAAATCGCAACCGATTGATCAATTTTTTGAAGTGACACCAAAAATAAAAAGGAAGAAGCTGCTATCGTCGACTGTGGCACGAGCTGCTAGAGATGGCGTATCATACATCTCTACAAATTCTGACGACGGAGACCAAGCGACGCATCTCATAAAAATTGAAATGTATGATATGAAGAAACTATCCAAGATTCCAATTAGTGATCACTGGAAGCACGCTACCACGAGGATTAAATATTACGTAAAGAATAATAAGGATAGCATCTACGACAACACAAACGGTCTCGTATACAATATTACAAAGACAATAGCAGAAAGTGAAAAAGTTAAAAAATACTTTTTTAACAATGACACTCATTAGTGGATTAGTGAATGTGATTCTGTTTACTTAAAGTACTTCTGTGTACTCATTAGATCCAAGGAGCTGTCGCCTTGTGATGCTGAGAGAAAAACAATAGCAGAAGGAAGAGATGAGTGCGGTATACGTGTACAAAACACTTCATGGAAAAACAAAACTACAAAATTGATTGGAGAAGAAAAAGTGAAGAATATGCAGTACCTAAGAGCTGAATATCCATTTTTCAGTTCAAAATCTAGACGATTGATGAGTTTCGAAAACTGGCCTCTCGTTATGCAGCAGAAGCCTGAAGATCTTGCAGAAGCCGGTTTCTTTTATACTGGCTATGGAGACAGGACCAAGTGTTTCCATTGTGGTGGTGGTTTAAAAGATTGGGAAGATGACGATGATCCTTGGCAGCAGCATGTTCAGTGGTTTAGTCAATGTGCTTATGTAAAGTTTAAACTCGAACAGTGTTTTGTTTAAGATTAAATAGGGGAGGTATATAAAGAAATAAAAAATAATATATTGCATATAATTTGTTTTATTAATTTTATAATGTTACATTTAGTTACACACACACAAAAATGCATTAAGCATTACACATATATCTAAAACACAACACACATTATAATCCTAACTACTATAGTCTACAGTAACATTTCGATTTTTATCTATTTCAATAATATTGTCAAACTCAGCATAAACAATACAGTTAATTGTTTGTATTAGTGAGGATTCAAATCGTACTTCTAATCTTACACTACCATGCTTTATGAGATTCCAATGGGCTGATGAGTTAGCTGATAAATCAGGAGTTAAATCAAATGCTAAAAGACAGTAACCTTTGGCATACTGTTCACGAGAGATTGCATTTCCTTCATTAAGAAAGTGAATACCAGTCCCCGAGAATAGAGTATGATATGCTGATGTAAACATATTATTATTAAAAGATGGTTGCAAAGCTTTGGAAGGTATTTGTTGACCATCAATATATAAGCTGAAAGAGTTAATACCATAGTTTTCAAAGTTAAATGGATTTTTAGTAAGTGAACCATTAAATGCGGAATTATTCACAAAACCAATAATACATCTTTTGGGTACCTGTCCTAAGAATATATTATCAAGAGTTTTCCCTTGAACACCCGATGGAATAGTTAAAACTTTAACTTCAGCACGAGTTATAGGATATTTAGCAGTGGTAGAAGCTAAAACTTTCTGATGTGCGAGTAATACACTTGGATTAATTCGTGCTCTTCGAACAATAAGAGTTGCATCCGTAATGCAAACTTTAAACTTTACATCATTTGATCCAGCAATTAAATTAAAACTCTCTCTTGACCGAACTAATTTTACACTCATTTCAACGCCATTAATTAAAAATTTATCTTGATTGAAAATATCACCATGAAGATGACCAATCATTTCTACTTCCCTGCTTTCATTAACTAATTCCTGTCTTTTAACAAATCCAATGTTTTTACCATCTGTGGAATCCATTTTTCCTGCTGTATCATCATACCAAAGACTACAAGTAAGATGAGATTGTTTAGCAGCAGGTGCATAGTTTAAAAGGGTTTCCATGTATGCTCGATAAGCATAGGTATTATTAGGTGGTGACACAAGTTTTTGGTTTAAATAGATATCGAGTTGACTAAAAAGTGAATGCAACCAATTATTTACAGGTGCTACTGCTGTAGCTGATATCAAGTTTGTTGAATCTTGATTTAATACTTTTGCCTTTATGTGGAGTAATGTATGAGACAAATCTATGTAGTCATCGCCTGTTCCAGGAACTTGAAACTCGATAGGTCCATCATCAGCAAGAGATGAAATTGGTTTATAATGAATCCACAATCCATTTTCAATGCTTGTTTGTGTAGACGGTAATGCAAACAAATCTAATTCTGACTTAACGCACTCACAAGAATGATTATGAAGGAAAGACATACTTAATTTGAAAATATATCTTTGATGTTTTTTGGTTTTCGACCAAGTTTTTTCGTAGCTTTCACTTTCGCTGTTAGTGGTGGAATGAACGAGGCCAATCGTTTTCTTTTAGTTATATACCCAGATCCTGTCATGTTAAATCGATCAATTTTGTCATCAGCCTTTCGTTTTAAGTTCGTACTAACTTGCTTTAGACGATTTTTTATTGAGGCTTCCATAGGACGGGCTTGAACCATATCTGATAAAAGTCCTACTCCAGCATTTAATGCCTCCTTACCAACCACTCGAACACCACTTGAAAGTAAAGGTAAAACTGATCTAAATAACCCTCCTAAGAAGCTCCCAATACCATGACCACGTTGGTATGGTGAACCCTTATAAATTACTCCAACTCCTGATCCAGCTTGATGAGAATAATAATTTTCGTATGGACATTTATGATGATCCTGATGAGAATACATTATTATAATTTGTGGAAATGTAGTTTAATACACACGGTTCCAAACTGGAATGGGATTTTTTGTCCTGTGCTCGATCTTATATCTATTTCTAACGTATCGAACTCTCTTCGCATAACAGGTAAGTAGTGAGGTGGAGAGAAAATGTGCATTTTATTCGCACCATAAATGTATTTTGAAGGATCTAATGAAATGACTCTTAATAGCGGAGTCATAACATCACCCACAATCTGAGGATCGATAATATCGCAATATAGAAATAGTTGTGATGGTAACCCTAAGTGTAAATTAGCAGGACACTTCCCAAAATTTCTGTCTAGGAGATTTGTATTTGGTTCATAACCTAGTTGTAAACTTAATTTGGGTGATAATGTTATGGAAGTTATATTTTTATCCAAAACAGAAACAGACACAAATTTTGTTATTTCATCATAACGAAATTTCAAGTTCTCTCTGATACTATTTAACGTTTTTAAAATATGTTCAACGTTATCGTAGTTGGTAGCGGGAATATGTTTTTTGTAGTACACTGTTGATGGTTTATCTTCATTAGGCATTATCATGGTTTTTGTGATGTATACAACATTTTCATGATCTTGAACAGTAAACATGGTGCATGGATATTGAAACTCGACAACTCCAACCGACCATTCACCTTCTAATTTCATAGCTTTTGGTAATTTTGTTGAAAAATTTGTGGTCTTGTTATCAGGAAAGTATTCCATTGAACTATTGCTGAGCAAAGTTAAATAAAAACTTTCTTTATTCATATTTCTTGTAAACTAGAAGCTAAAATCCAACTGTTAAATTTATCTGGATAACCTCTCCACTTCACTAATACTTCTTTTCTGTTACCCGAATAACGAGTGCCAATTATTTTATCTATTTTATATTGTGAGGTGGGGTTGTAAGTGACCTTCTGTAATTCTCTTTCATAAAAAGTACCAACTATTGGTTCATTTTGTAAATCAGTTATTGTATAAACAATCCATGGAGATCTATCAATTATTGAAGATATAATAAATATTTCATCACTCCAATTGGATTCATATCCTTTTTGAAAAACATGTTTATATTTAGTTATTCGAACATAATCACCCACGTTGAAATTTGGTTTAGAATTTTCTAAAGAAAGTTTGTTTGATCCTCTATCATAAAGATTAGTCCAAACTGTCATAATATTGTTGGAACTTACATCACATGGGCACATCTTAATACTCGAGTGAATGCTGTGATTATAAGAGTATATTAAATCTTGTAAAACATCGACATATCTATAAGTATTATTATGAGTGAAATAACGCCACATTTTCATTTTTAGAGTTCTTTGAAATCGTTCAACAATACTAGCCTTAATATCAGGATTGTTAGTGGTATAGTAATTTATCTTTTTGGATTTAAAGTATTTTTGTACATCTTTTGAAATAAATTCTGTACCTTTATCAGATTGTATGTGAGTAGGTGTTGAATTACTTTCAGTAAATATACTTTCAAAACATTCTTTAGTTGTTTCTGAGTTTTTCTTTTTCATTGGTCTTGCAAAAGCATATTTACTAAATACATCAATAACACAAAGTATGTAGTTGAAACCATCATTATATTGAGCATAAGTTCGCATATCACTTAAATCAGCTTGCCACAACTCATTAATGTTTGATAGAATGTACCTATTACGCGGGAATTTTTTCCGAATGGGTTTATGTAGTGTATATGTTTCTTGTGATTGTAACCATTCCTTTACTTGCTTTTTATCCATTTTCTCCTTCATAGCTTTTGATAATTTATCAATACTACCAAAACCAGCGGGGTTAGATGGATCATAATAAATCCTGTTAATTTCTTCTAGTACGGGGTCCATTTTTCCCAATCGATCTTTTTACGTATTTTAGTTATAGATCTTTTATCTCCACTGCTCGGTGTAGAAAACTCTTGAACTTCAATCTCAGAGGTTTTGTTCAGATCTTTTGCTTGAAGTTGGTTAATAAACTCACATCTCTTTGGATTTCCAATATAAGTAAGTGGTACTTTAATATCTTTTAATGCTTTAGCAAATCTATCCCACCCTATCGGATCACTTTTTTTAAGGGTCTAAGTGAATCATTTATTAAATCAACAATATTACTTCCTGGAATTTTTTCATTATCAATTATAACTGTGCCTTCATTATCCCAACGTATTTTACTTTTACTTATTCCAATTAAGTTTAATAATGACTCACCTTTTTTATTATAAGTTTTTGGAATTAAACTGAGTATTTGTGTTGGTGAATACAGTGGATTTGCTTCACTTTCTATACTTTTAATAGATCCTTTCTCCTCTAACAAAGATTCAGCATCAACTGAACTTTTTAGATCTCTATCTTTATTTTTAAAACCAATTTTAGATCCATTTGAATCTTCATTAGATGTATCAGAATAAATTGGTAATCTGAGTGGTTGACGATCCTCTTCGGTAAAGTGAAGGTACCTTTGTAGTGTTTGTAAATATAACATCCACTTCTTTCGGTCTTCCGTCTTACTATTCATAATATTTTGCATTTCAATATCTAGTCGAGACAAATTACTAGTAACCTTATTTTCTTGTTTTAATTTTTCAATCAATCCAGGTTCAATAAGTATCATTTTCTTAGCATTTTCCATGTTAACTGGCTAGTCCACTTACTAATCCACTCAATATTGCACCTAATATTATTGGTAAGAAAGCCCCTCCTTTTTGTATAATAATATTTTTTCTTAGTTTATGTGTACACTTATGCACCAGTTTACGGAGTATATTTTTGTGTTTATTCAATTTTTGTTTATCTTGATCTTTGAGAGGTATCTTTCCTTGTAAAACGTTATGAATACATTCACAAATACAATTTATTTCTTCTTCATCACACGTTTTAAGTAACGCTCTTTGATATTTTGGTTTAAGCGTATGCAAAGCGTTTAGCAAATCTTTATGCGTGGTGAGTCGACGATGCATCATTTAGAAATGATTTGAATTGTTTGATTCTTGGTGTATTTAAACTCTTTCGTGGGGACGTAGACTGTGCAGTAACCATTAAATGGGAATACATTTGTCTTGATACGACAAAAATCATTTGTATTCTGTTTTAAATCTATCATTAAATATCCATGCGCTTCGAAAGTTGCATCCCTGTAGGCGTCTTCAATGAATTTTGGGTTATCTGGTGACACTTGACGTGCTAAATATCTTATTTGAGATTTATCTCGAGGGTTTTTAAAATAAATTATATAACTTGAGTTTAAAGAAATGTCTCTTTGACCTTTACCTTGATGAAATAAATTTTGTGTTAAATAAAATACACTAAGATTCCTGTGATGACTACCTTTTGTAAATATATCCACAATTCTTCCATCAGACTCTCTCATTAGATCATCAATAATAATAAGATGTGGGTTTTCACCATCAAACATATTAAGATTTGGAATTCCTTGATGATAGTTAACATTTGGTAAATTATATAAAGGCTGCATTTCATCAAAGCACCATGTGATCTGATTAAAATCACAATTACATATTTCTTTAACTGATTTTATGAAATTTGTTACAAAATTTGACTTCCCACATCCACTTGGTCCTGCCACAATAGCAGTAAACGGATGGATAAAGTGATACATTTCACACGTCTAGAGTTTTAAAGGGATGAAATAAAAATGAAAATGTCGGTGTAAAATTACTATATATTGACAAAATTATATAAAACATATTATTTGCGAAAAACAGAATGTTTTGTATACTATTTCTAATACATTTAGTACTTATCAGAAATAAAAACTACAATTATTTTTTGCACTATTTACAATCAAACAATAAATTTTAAATATGTAATAATCTATTATATAATATTATAGTAATATCATAATTTTGCAATCAAAACAAATTTTGTATATACACACAGAAATAAAAGTATTACACTTAACGTAATTTATAATGTCCCCAAGCCAATGTATCAATGTTGTTGTCCATAATACATCGTTTGGTATCATTATATGACAAAGATGTTTTATTTATTTTTTGTGTAAAAATAGTGTGTTTGATTGACTTAAATCGAAGCATACTACAATATAATACATTTTTATTAAATAAACACGATTTGTAATTTTCCATATTCATTTTTTTGGTAACACTTTTGTTAACTCCTTTTGCTTTTGCTATAAATTTATCTTCTATTTCTAAGGCATACATTTTTGATCGCAACCCTACAAATTCCTTCAATATTTTACCATTATTCTCATCTTTGAAAAAACCTAACTTTTTTTATTTATTTTTGGATATCCGTAAATATTATTTTCCGGGTAATCTGATGTATCGAAATAGTGAAGTAGATCTGGTTTTATATCCTCATAAAAATTATCTGTAAAAATTTGATATATCAAACTATCGGTATCGGTGTACAATAACTTAATTTTATTATGAAACTTTTTAATCATGTAGTTATAATGAAATTCATACATAAGGGTCTTAGATATATCTAAAATACAAAATCCTAAATAAATCGGTTTATCATAAATTAACTTTGTTTTCCGTAATTGTATTGCGACTAAATGTTCTGAAAATATTGATAAACTATGGAATTCTGGTTTTGCAATCCAATCCTGAGCACCTAAAACTTTACCACGATTATCCCAGTGAGTTAGTAGTTTAATGTTTACTCTTTTTTCAATATTTTCCATAGTCTTACCGAAGACAGAATTGTTCATTAATTTAAAAAAGTCTTTTTCAAAGTTTGATGTAGCTAACGTTCTCAAACTAGTATTTAAATCTATGTATTTCTTTAACCAAGAACTTTGTTTAAATTTTAAAATTCTATGTACTTTCATTAATTTAATCCCCATTTCAACGCATTGTTTTAAATTCCTGTAATGAATGATGTATTTATTTTTATTATTTAAATTAGGAACTAATTTAGATTCTTTAGTATTACCCACACATATGTTTTCAGGACATAATGGAAAGTCAGAATGCAAATCATGAAGTTCATCAGGATATTCCAAATCAACTTCTAAAACATAACCGAAATCAGAGTTATCCGACACATTATAATCTGTATTAGAATCTACCCATTCGAAACCACCAACAGGAAGAGATTGAGACATTGCCCAACCATATAAATTATTCGCATCAAAATATGTTAGATATGAATTAGGTTTTTCGCTATCATAATCTTCCATGAATTTATTATTTGCTCTAGCAAAACGATTGCTACACTGAGATACACCCCCTCTAATACCAGCTTTAAAAAAAGCAATTTTGTCATAGTCTGTTAACAATTCTAATTCTATTTTGGTAAATTTTAACATTGCATCCCAACTTAAACCTGGGGCAGTATAGTAATGAGCAGGATCTAGTCCATAAGTTTTTATACAAAGCTTTCTAAAGTTTTCGAATACATCAGTCAAAAGTAAAACATCAGTTTTTAAATATAAATTGGAATAATCAGACATACTACTACACTTAAAATGTTGCCAAATATCTTTTGCGTGATTATAATCATCATTTGAAATATTTGAATCTGTGAGTGAACTATAAAATTGGTGTTGATCAGGAAGTGATGGATGTTTCAAGCAATCACTATTACACATAAATTCATAAGGATAAATACCTTTCCGTCTTAAACGTGAAAAATCTTCATTATTAGGATAGTTCCTTTTTAATTCTGTAAACTGATCATCATTAAGATTTTTAGCTAGTTGATCTAAACTACACGATAAAAATTTCAGTGAATCTACGAATCTTAAACTTACTGGTTGATTATTTATTGTTAACTGTTTTGAAAATGATATGTATCGTTCTTTGTTTTGTGGAATAACTTCAACTTTGTTATCATCGAGGTTTAATGCATGGACAATGAAATGAGCATCGTAGTGACTGAGGTTATGTAAAAATATTGGGATATGACGAGGGGTTCTGTACTTAGAACTACACACTTGATGTGCAACACCCCTAAAACTACCAGTGTGCCAATCAAAATCGTAAAACAGATCTTCATTTAACTCAGTTTCACAAATATGACATATGTTTGAATTTGAAATTTTAATTTTATCTTCATCTGATAATGGAACGGGACATTTTTGGAAACTATTTTTTTTAACTATTGCTTTCACATCTTCACAAAGGCGATTCATAAACACTTGTGCACAGTTTGACCCACTATATGTCTCATATTTTGATAATCTGTTATCATATGAACATTTAATGTAATATCCAAAACTATACACTTCATGTTTTTGAATATTAATTGTACTAGGCTTGGATGGATCGTTACTACATGATTCTATCGGATTCAAAAATGCCTCAAAGTCTGCATAAATCACAAACGGCATTTCCAACTTTTTCGCGAATTTATCAAATTTTAATTTATTATTTGAGGTTGCTTTACCAAACCAATCCTTTTTGGAATCCACACCGTTTGGTAATTCTGTACAAATGTGCGCGCAATCATATTGTTGATGGTTATTAAGTCTTTCCTTTGATGGGAAATGAAGTAAACATGAATCACATATACAAACTGCATGATGTTGTCTTGATATTTGTGAACTTACTAATCGCGATAAGTTTTTAATATAACAGTAATGATTGTTAGTACCATTCGATATATATAGTAGGTTAATATGATTAGGTGTACGACATTTTGATAAATATAAAGGACCTACAACAGAATTACACTTTTTTTCTTTATTATACTCTAAACCAAAAACATTAATACTAATATTGTTTAATTTCTCTACTTTTGATATATCTGCAATTTTAACCGGAAAAGAAATACCAGTAAATTTTAATTTATTTCCATGAATTGCGTAAGATGCTACCCGATCTACATTTTTACATACAGGATATAAACCGGAGAGTAATGCCCATTTGAAACACATATTATCATTATTTTTAACATTGATTACAGCTTTTTTTGATTTAATATCTTGAGGAAGGTTGATGTATGAACTACCACGTAGGGGGTTGAATTTGTTAACATTCATATCTATGTATTTAATTTGATTAAGACTCCAACCACTATCTTTTTTTTCAAATTGACAAATTTTACCGACTACTGTGTCTATTAATGATGAATAAAAAATATTTAAGTCATCTCCTTGACATATTATGTAATTAAACGTTTGAAAATCAAACGTATTTTTAATATCTTTAGTTTGTTGTATGAAATCAGCATGCAATATGAAGTTTATTTTACAAATTGTGTGTTGTTGAATACATTCATTTATCAAAAATAAGATATCGATTTTTAATGAATTTAAAAACGATTCCGGCGTTTCAAAATATTGCCCTGATTGATGTGTTTTACTATTAATTCTATATGTTAAAATTCGATTGCCAAAAGCGGTTTCAACAACTGTAACATTCGTTAATGAATTATGTGATTTTAAAAGATTATTTTTATGTGTATTGCTTTTTAAATGGTTGTTTAAATACCTTTTATTAATATAAACATGACATTTATCACATTCCACCTTATTGTTGTCAACGTCATTGGTTTCAATTGATGATGTAGAAGCTCCTTCGTCAAATTTTGCTTTCTTGGTAACCTTATTTTCATCGGCAGTGATACCTTGTTTGATACCTCTTCCAACTTGTTGTTGGCTGTAACAAAAAAGAAAATTGTTAGACAAATCTTAAAATAAAACATTAATACAATAATATTTCTTATTGAGTTTGTACTTCTAATACTTACATCAACGTTGTTTCAACCATCAAACATTGATTATACAACTCATCATCATACGATGAATTGAACAGTTCACGCTTCTCCATTTCATCACAAACTTTAGACAGCTCCTGATTGAATTCACTGTTGGATTGTTCTATATTCTCCTCAATGGGTGCGGAAAAGAAAGAACTGATGCATATTTCACTGAAGTTTTCCATTTTTATAATAAAGAAAAAAGTATGTAGCACAGTAAGTAACAGTTAAGTGTTTTGCTAGGAAAGTCATCTAAAAATCTAATGAGTACACAGAAGTACTTTAAGTAAACAGAATCACATTCACTAATCCACTAATGAGTGTCATTGTTAAAAAAGTATTTTTTAACTTTTTCACTTTCTGCTATTGTCTTTGTAATATTGTATACGAGACCGTTTGTGTTGTCGTAGATGCTATCCTTATTATTCTTTACGTAATATTTAATCCTCGTGGTAGCGTGCTTCCAGTGATCACTAATTGGAATCTTGGATAGTTTCTTCATATCATACATTTCAATTTTTATGAGATGCGTCGCTTGGTCTCCGTCGTCAGAATTTGTAGAGATGTATGATACGCCATCTCTAGCAGCTCGTGCCACAGTCGACGATAGCAGCTTCTTCCTTTTTATTTTTGGTGTCACTTCAAAAAATTGATCAATCGGTTGCGATTTCCTTTTTCCTCCATCGTCTGTGTTAATAACGACGATGTCATCACTCTCTTCTTCGTGTTGGGGAGAGAGTGGCGAGTAGTAATACTGTTTATAGGTATTTTCATTATCGTCTGCGAAGTTGAATGATCTCTGCAACAACAGAGTTATC
>JAZHFQ010000095.1:0-14946 GCA_038387885.1 Spodoptera picta | reverse complement strand
GGGTCATAAACAAACTTGGGTTTCAAAAATGAAAAAATAACAAAGTCATATTTATTTGGTTCCAATCAGCATTTATTGTGTAGAAACATAAAATAATCATAATAAAAATATTATCAATGATCAAACCTTTGATTTGAATGAATTATGCAATATTTTAGATTATATCTGTCCACAGAAAAGACTAAAAAATCAACAGAAAAGACAAAAGTTGTACTTTCTCTAAACAATTCTAAACAAAAAAACGTGTTTTCTTAAAATTATAACAATCTGGTTGTGTTAATCATCTTTACATTATAAATATTACAAAAATAAACAATCCTTTGATTTAAAAAAATATAAACTTATGTCCACAGAAGGGATTTATTTTCGGTTGACTTAAATCAAACAGAAATAATATATCAGTCAAACTGAATATATAATAATGGGATAAACATAATTATGAGAAATATTGAGATCGTGAAAGAAATTACTAATCTATATTCTAAGACGTTACAAGCGCCATTTGTAACACCCTAGAATAATAATGTTGTTTTATTCGTCATTGTCACTATCAGTGTAGGGATCGACAAACGGTTTTTGAGACTGCTGAGGTCGTACAATGAAGTCACCTTCACCACTGCTGTCTGTGGGTAATGGATGACGATGTCGTGGAGTGAAAATTACATCAGAGTCATCAGAGTCTGATCGGAACCTCGATCTCTCATCGGGTTTAGGTAAAGACACATCATCAGAGCTTGATGAAAACCTGGGTCTTTTGTTGAGACGCAATGGGAGATTCTGAGTAAAAATTTCATCAGAATCATCAGAGTCTGACAGGAAACCGATCGGAGGCAGATCCGTAAGAAAGAACTTTAGATTTTTGAAGTGATCGAATTATTTGATCATTATTTTCATGTAGCGTACACAAACAGGTGTTTCTTGATACTGCTTTTGGAAACAGAACCCAAAAAGGTCGATATCTTCTAAAGGTCTGATAAGAAATATTTAATCCTGTTTTGCGTTTAAATATTATGTGTAAGTTTAAAAGTGTATCATTTAGTAAACGAATTTGCCGTTTACTTTTATTCCTAGTTATTGTTTCATTTTTACCTGCAGTCAATCTACTATATTCATCATCCATTAAAAAATCATGCACAGCTTTCCTGATATCCGTTTTTAAGACTTTATTTTTAGAACTCGACTTTGACGCTTTCTGTTTTCTTTCTTCTAGTCTTCGTATTCTCATTCTATATTTTTTAATTACTTTCCCCATGTGTAATACCTCTTTTGTTTCGGGCAGCTACTGCACGTCCAGATTCAACTCGCGAGAATGATGCAGATGGACTTGATGGTGGAGTATCTTCTTGTATGAGTGCGTCAGTAGCTTTTCGCATTTTTAATAATTCTCGCCGTTTCTTTGATTTTTCGCGCCACATTTTTCTTATTTGACGCTGTTGCCTCGGTGTATATTGATCAATAGTTTTGATATCTCCTCTATCCTTTTTCTTATTGTACCTTTCGCGATCTTTTTTGCGTATCTCTTCAACATCAGCTTCAGTTAACTTAGCCCGCGCTCGACGCATACTTAATTTCTTTTGTTCACGCCGGCTTAACTTTTATTCTTCATCAGTAAGATTCTGTAGTCTATTTTTTCTAGGCATTTTAGTTTACTGAAATAATGACAATGAACCATGTATCACCACACCAAGCTAAGCATTAAAACATAATACGTTATTCCGACACAACATTGGTAAAAAAGTCCCATAATAAACCTGACAATAGTATATAGATATTTATTTATTTTATTTATTTATTTATTCATTTACATCAGGCAACGAAGGCCCATATTAATACAATAATACTATAATATAAAACATAAAAATACTATAAATACATAATTAAACAAGTCATTAATTTAAATCATTCACGATATGCGTGGTGTCGTGTTACGCTGGTCGGTGTCACGTAGGCGACCTCGAAAACGTCGGTATATGACACCCTTCGGCCAAAACTCTGGCTCCAGGAATTTATCGAGATGTTGAGTAGGAACTCGCACCACAAACGACTTGAAGTTGGTATTGTGACGCGGTTCCAACCTCTCGACCCTTAAGGTCCAATTGGTCTTCATCTTCACATATTCCACGATCTCCTCAACCTTCGTGTAGTGGTGTAATCGGGACACATACAGCAGCGTCGTAGGCACAGCTGGACGCAGCATGTTAGGTCCGGTCAGTCCGGTACCGCGTTGATTGCGTGAAGTAGGCTTCTTCTTTTGAACTTTGATGAAGCCCTCCTCATCACACACAGGCTTTTCTGGACAGCGCTGTATCGGAATCCTTGTTACGGCTTCACAGCGACGGTTCTGCTTACCCCCTTTTGGCTGCTTAGATTGTGACGCAGCTGTTTTGTTTGCGGCAGCAATTGCAGCGTAAGCTACTTTGGGGGTCGACATAGCTTCGCGTGACATGTGCTCTGCACGTGGAGAGACACGGGGCGCGTCGGGGCACGGTGCATCGACATCATTATTTGCAATAAGCGATGTGTTAAATTTCGCCGATGCACAACTGCTGACTGAAGCATTTTGCGCCCCGCGACGTGTGTTCACGTTGGCTTCGCCTTGAAATCTACTTTCCGAAACAGCATTGCGTAACAACACTATTTCGGCATGCAGTTCCTGGATGGTAGTGTCAGACGTCTCCAACTTGCTCTGCATCTGGGCCAAGCTTGACTTCAAGGATGTGATATCCTTTAGCAGCCTGGTTACATCTACGTGGTCGAATGTGACGGGTGGCAACTTGTGTAGCTCCTTCGCCACGAATGTCGGCACGTCGTCAGGGTCGGTCGCCTTCAGAAAGGTGATGATGTCTTGGACGCTCTTATCCGTACCATCTCTCCTTCTCGATGGCATTTGGTCGAGCTTTCCAGTCGTCTGGTAGAGTAGCATCTTGCCTTTGCTGATCTCGTCTTCTTTGAAACTCGACCTACAAATCTGCATGATGCTGATTTCGTCCATGGTGTCGATAGCATTTTGTATAAACGCCAATAGCTCGTTTGCGATAAGTTGTTGTGAACTCATTGCGAAATATCGGGCAGCGACTTACGCCGCGACCTTTACGTACAACTGCAACAACACGTCCGTATTCGAGCGCGCATCGCACTGCACTGATATATATAAATATATGTATAATATATACTTGGAATAATATGCAAAGCAAAGATAAATAACAAGAACAAGTGCTCTAGCTGTTTGACACAGGTTTTTTTGCTAAAGGCAAGCTTTAGTTTTAATAGTTGTCACTTCTGTGGATACAGTCTTTTCCGTGTCCATGTCCACAGAAAAGACCATGTCCACAGAAGTGACTGTCTACGGAAAATTTTGTCCACGGAAGTGAAAACCAATCAAATCAAGCAGAAAAACAAGTCAAAATTTTAGGTTATAATTTAAAATGCAATGTTTTTGAAAATGGCGCCCCATAACAATTGTTGTGAATGGATTTTCATAATAATTGATTAAACACTTACCGTGGTATCGAAGTCCCAGAAAAGTCGCAACGATCTTTTATATTATACTGAAATAATCTTTGATTTAAACGAATTCCACTTTTTAATTGACGGAGCGCATGCACACCGAATCCAAATTATACTTAAACTGACAGCCATTGAAATGTTACCAGTTCAAATAAATAATCTTGGCTGCGTTCCATTTAATGAGAATTCAAACATTGAAAATATTTGGCCCACGGAAGGAGTCGCGGTACTAATAACAAATTGTTCATGTATCATAATTTGATAAAATTTTGTTTAAATATTCTGTAACAAATGAAAAATGTTTTTTGATTGTATGAGTAATGCATAAAAGAGGTGATGTATTAATATTTATAAATTATTATATTTTTAACTTAATCATGAAGTTCGTAACCTCGCTTGGACACGGTCCACGGAAGGGTACTAAAAGGATGTTTAGATATAAATATTGTGAAAACTAATAATTAAAATAAAAAAATTACCGGGTTTGTCAATCGTATACACTCATAATAAATAATTGTAGGTATAAATATGGTTGAATTACATTGTTTTATCTAATTTTGAGACAAGGCACACATAATTTTAATGTTCTGTTTATGACCCATAACTGATTATCGATAGACCAGCCTCTTCTCACGGGCACGTAAGCACGGGCCTTCGGACGGCCAGCACGGTAACCCGACCAGAACCAGACCCGAGCGTACGGCGCGTCGCGTTCCGCGCGCGCCTCATAGAGACATCAGACCACCACAGATATGGCTCAATAGGGCTGATGCCGATACGGAGCCGCGGAGGGCTTAACGGGTTGCCAGGGCTCCGGCTCAAAGTCCAGGAGTAGGAACGGGGTGGTTTTTAGTCAGTTAGAGTTTGTCACTCCCTCTCGCCTTACCCGGGCGGGAGAAGCCATTGGATGATTTTCACCATCCAAAAATAAAACCTCTTCTCACATGGAAAATGAATGAGTGTAGAGTGGATGTCACACATATGACAATTAAATATAGATTTAATTATGTGTGAATGTTAATAGCAATAATACTGAGTCTAACGCCCGAATACTGAAAGGCTACTCAATTTTAAATTGAACTTAAATATCGTGTTGTCTCTGTCATTTTACAAAGAATTTGTAGTGACAGAGCTATACTTAAGCGCGACTTAAAATTTCAGCGGCATTTGAGTATTTGGACATAAAAATGTAGATTTCGAAAGTATCACTGTTCATAAAGTTCTTCGTACAGTTTAATGATTACAGGCCGCCCTTAGCGTTAAATAATAATATTTTTAGAATAACATTAAAGCTGTGCGATATATTTTAATAATGAATTTAAGCCAGCCCGCGAAACCTTAGTGGTTTGATGAGTTACGTGCGATACTTGATATTTTCTATCAACATTTTGCCTTTATTTACTGTTCCATATTATGTATTCCGGTTTAAATGGCTAGTAACTTGTTTTATTTAAGGAAAAATGATTATTATTATACTGCCTCGTTCGGCGAGTGGTCGTAAGTGCGACAACTGAGCAAGGGGTCTCGGGTTCGATTCCCGAGTCGGGCAAAATTTACTGGGTTTTTAAAAAAATCTCAGTAGTAGCACGGAGTATGGAATTGTGATATATGGCAATAGGCTCAGTAGAAAGTGGGTTACATTGTACAGTGGCATTAAGTGCCGTATATACATCTCTGCCTATCCCTTCGGGGATAAAAGGCGTGATGTTATGTCATGATTGTTATACTATACGAGAAAAAGGCGTATATTTACAGCATAATTTGAATAAAAAAAATTACAAACTCTGTCGCCAGCCTCCTGACTGTCTCCAATCACAAAAATTATGCCGTCACAACACTGTTTCACATTCGACATGAAAACAGACAAACAAAACTTCGCCTTTAAAATATGACTAAAATTTATAGAAGTTAATGACATCACAGAACTTTTCAAATAAATAAACTTGAACAAGATACTTTTCAGTTGCAAACGTATTTGAAAATGTTAGAAAGAAGAATATTGAACACAAACAAGTGCAATACGTCTTCAGATTGTTTCCCTTAGAGAGTGGAACTTGGTCGGGCTAATGTTGTATCGGTGGATTTATTGTGGGCTGTATTAAAATACTTTTACGTGTGGGGAGAACTTCGATATCTTCTAGAACATAGTGAGTATTACTATTACTATGTTCAAATAAACTAGAAACGCAAAGAGACGAAAGTAGGGTTTGACATTTCGCAAAGTACGAATTCACGTGAGCGAAGCTGCAGGCATCAACTAGTGTTCAAATTGTATGAAGGTCAATGATGTCATGTTTATCGCAGGGATAAGTTTAATTCGGTTTAAGTGCATTCGGAAGTTATAGTGAATTTCTCGTAAAAACTCAAAAGATTGCAACTCGTTGGACTATGAACAAGCGAAGATATTTTGACTAGAATCTTTATATCTCGCTGGCAAACTTTCCCTTCTTTATCAATTTGCTATTTACGTTTTTCTCTTAGATAAACAACAAAAAAGCTACCTGTTATTATCTTGATGTGTACATATATGCACCTAGTTACCTTAAAACATATTTAAGTTACTTTAAAAAAAAGTCATGTGATAGCTATAAGACATTATATGAACCAAGAAGTTCGAAGTACATTACTAGACTGCTTCGTTGGCCGAGTGGTCGCAAGTGCGACTGCTAGGCAAGGGGTCTCGATTCCCGGGTCGGGCAAAGTATTATTGGGTTTTTTCAGTAGCAGTATGAAGTCTGGGATTATACCCGGTGTATGGCAATAGGCTCACCCCCTATTATATTGGACTTAGAGGTAAAACATAAATAGTGAACAGTGGGTGTTACATACTACAGTGGCGTTAAGTGCCGTAATGTGCACCTCTGCCCTACCCCTTCGGGCATAAAAGGCATAATGTTATATATATGTATTCGAAGTACACATGTACTCAAGACCTAACAAAGTTTTGTTCAGATCCTAATTTATAGGTTGTTTCAAGAAAAACACTTAAAACTCACGGCAACATCAATCTTTATTAACAAATACATTAAGCCGTTATTGTATTACTTATATATCAGCCGTAACAGAATCCCGCCAAGGGATTTTATGTACGATGCAATAATTCTCCTCCATCCCGAGCGTTATTTTAACGAAATTGAATGGAGTTTATGTTTTTTTGCGTCTATAAAAAAGAGCAGCATCACTTTCCGCCTTGAGAAGTTTAAACAAGACCTTTTTCGGCAAATGAAGTGGTCGGTAAGTTTATCGAAGGCCCCGAGACTGGCTCAGACACGTTAATCAATCAAATATTTGGCCAAGTCATGAATAAATCTGCGGGGAACTACCGTAGTGATTTCGCTGACACATACCGGGATCTTGATAGCTCGCCGCTTGTTGGTGACTTGATGGATCTATGTTTTAATACAGCCATTGTTCTTGTTTACCATTATATTATCATATTTAATTAAACTTTCAGTGCGATGTGACGTGACATGCTTTCAAACTTAGGCTAATCTAACTTCCAGAACTTTTTATATAAGACTACAAAGCAAAATATTTAAATTCACAAATCATAATAGTTTAATAGCAGTATTTTTATTTATTTTTTTGTAAGTGATATGCCCTTTTTTAGTCTGTTAAATTTTTATTCTGTTTTCTATGTCAATTTTCTGTTTGTTATTAAACACTGTGTATTGTACCATTCTAACTTTTCCTGCCACAAGTCTACAGGAAAAAATTCCAATAAGTATTATTCTTGTGTACTTCAATTTTATATATGTGTTGTCCTTTCTTCTGTACATATGAGTACATACATATTTAATAAATATATAGGTGCTAACCCGCAAACTTGACACAATTAAAACTGCCCACAGTAAGAATTAGTTAACAAAACACGTAAATACAACAATAATGTCAGTTTTACAGTTGCTGAAAACCTGAAAACTGGGCACGGAGAGCGCTGTCCACATCAACGGATTGAGGTCACTTCCGTCAATACTATTAACCTCTGAAGCTGAAAATAAAACAACGCACACGATACATTATTGGATAAAATTTACTATCCTCCCCGTTTTTATACGGGAAAATATATTTTTGACCACAGGTGACACGGTATACTGGCACTATTTCGGTTCTTTTTCAAGATATTTTTATTATTAATAATACAGTTATCCTGCTTGGAGGGTAAGAAACTATTCGTAAGTCGCGAGTGGGCCAGGGATGCAGGAGGCTTCGGCTGGAGCAGATGATCTGAGTAGAAAGCGGTGGTAGTTTCTTAACCCTTCAGCCACTCACATTCTCTTTGCCCCTCTGTTGCTATATCTAGCAACCATTCCCGGGGCCCGGTCGGTGAGTTGGCGAGTCTCCGCCTGCCATTTTTACGTGTAAAAATTACATTGTTTCGGCAGGTGCCATAGTCATCCACAGTTCCAAATTTACCAGTCCACAGCAACCCATCCGTAGCCCTACCTTTTTTTTCCATTATTCACAATAGTCCTACACTAACCGGGGACTGTCCTTGGGTGCATTTCCATAGTGCATACAGGGATAGTCGCCGGTTTGTGTCTCCATTACATTTAGATTAAAGTTGTCTAAAGGGCCTCTGCGCAGTTGGCTTCGGCCCCTCGTACGCCTCCCAAATGACCGGGACCCTGTGGTCCCGTGAATGGTAAAGACATATAATAATAATAATAATATTCTTTATTGTACACCACATAAACACATAGGCCAAACAACAATTAATATAGTGCACAATGGGCGGTCTTATCGCACAAGGCGATCTCTTACAGACAACCTTTATTGGTCATCATAAACTTTTTTTATATTTGTGACCTGTTACGGATATCAATTTGTTTTAAATTAAATGAAAACACTATTGTACAATTCTTTTTAGTTATTTAACTATTTACTTTATTGCAAACATGGAAGAGTGCAATTTCTTTAACCTATCTATTAGAACATATGTAATAAGAAATAGTTAGAGCTCAGGACGTGTCACCAGGATCCCCGACATCATGTTGTACAGCATAAAACAGTACATTACCTCATAAAACTAGCCAATCACAGAGTCCTGATTAAACCCTATAGAAAAAAACCTTTGACATCAATCCCTACTTGACAGAACTGTCTAGTTTAAATATCACGTGTGGTTTGAAGTGTAGCTACTCGTAGCACGGGTACAGAACAACGTGGCATTGTTGACATGGCTTCAAACCCCTGATTAGCTCCACTGGGGGCGAACAGTAACTAAGCCTGCTAACACACAGCTCTAGTCACTAACTGAGATGCACATTATGATACATGGTTATTTGTTTTATTCCTTTATCTCAATGAAACATGTCTAAACTAGTACCCATAAACTTTTACCATTAACCAAATAGTTAATAAAAATAACAGAAATTTTTACCAGCTAAATCATGAATGTAAAGTAATATGGAATCGAGCCTATGTATGACCATACGCATCATTTCAGTATATAAAGTGAGTCTATTCTAAACCCCATTCCTGATAATTTCACTTGCTCCCATTTTGCCAATGAGACTTGTAATGTAAAACAAAATAAAATGTTATATTGATTCTCACTGGCAACAGTGGTAGCCGGTTGTCAAATATCGAACCTGCGATTTAATTTAATTTTAAAATTAGTTTTAAGTGATATTATAGTTTTAAATACGTCAAATTATGTTAAATCACGTATATAAGTATTAGTAGCAGTGTTATCCTGGTGATGGTGATAAGACTTTATCCACAAAATTGAAAAGTTCCCACGGGCTGTCAACGGTCAACGGACGGAGCAAAAGTTGTATTCAAATCCTAAAACCAGGGGAGTATAAGTGATAATTCTTGTAGTCTATCATTACACAATAATCAAAAGACCCTATTTCTTAAAATTATACATATCTGTCTGCGTGACAATTTGTTGATTACGACAACGAAAACAAAGAACACAAACAAAGAAATTTTACTAAATCTTTCTACTTTAGTGTAAACTTAGACGAAACTAGTCGTGTAATTAATGTGTAAAGCCCAATTTATGACTATTTCAAGCTTAAATAACTAAAAACTTGGATCTAGTCATTTCTTTGGCACCTACCTCCTACCTACATTCATAAAAAAAAAATAAAAATCATCATACCAATATTAATTAAACATTTCAATTTAAACCTGTCCTTTTCCTTATTTTTCTTTCCTGTCTTGTTCTTACAGATATAATATACCAACTTCTCTCATTTCAAGTCATCTTCCCTGTCTTTTTGCTGTTCCTTTTTCTTTTATTTCAGAGTATCATCCCTATCAGTATGATGACCAGATCGAAGGAAATGGAGTGCAAACTGAGAGCAGCGCTAAAGGAATTGGAGTCATCCAAGCACCTGTGTAACCAACTGCTACAGGAACGGGACGATAGTGAAGTGGAAGTGACAAATATTATAAATAAAAACACTAATCTTAAAACTGAATTGGCTGAACTTCATATGTGTCACACAGACCTACTTGAACAACATGATATGCTACTCAAAAAGGTTACTACCTTCCAGCAGTGCACTGACACTCATGAACATGCTCTAACACATATATCACAATTGGAGTATGAATTAAGAGAAGCCTACAAAACAATACATACATTAGAGGCGTTTAAACACTCAGTAATGTCGGACAAGACTCAGAGCTTATACGAAGAGTTAATTGGGAGTGGTTCTGGTGACACATGTGAGCCGGCCATTACAATAGACTTGACTGGCGATGATCCTGTCACTGTATCAACCGCATGCACCATGCTAAACAGCCACAACAAAATTAAAAAGTACATTAAACTGAATAAGATAATTAAAAAAATTAAAAAGAGGCACAATCTATCTAAACTAAACTTAAATTTAAGAAAACAAAAAGTTAAACTAGTTAGTGAAATTAAATCTTGCCTTAATGAATTAGAAGAAAGTAGGGCTGTATATGACTTGGACATCCAAACTCTTAGACAAGAATTGTTACAGAGAGAATTATTCCTAAACCAGATGTTCCAAAAGTATGAATCCGCCCAATCTGAGATTAATAATCACATGATTGAAGCAGGTAAACTAATAGACTTAGTAACTTACAGTGCTGAGAGATATGAGTCTTTAGCTAATAACCTTTCTTGTAGTTGTACTCACACCCTGCCTCCTGAGCTGGAACACAATATACCTGTATCACATACGGTCACTCAACCAGTAATGACCAGCAATGCTAGTGTGTTCACTGACTCCATAGGAGCAGGTATTGGGTCGCTCATTTCAAATTGCCTCAATTATAGTATAACAAATTACTGTTATAATAACATAAAGTTTGGTCAGATGATACAAAAAATAAAACAACAATGTATCACACAAACTCAGCCGGTAGTGTTGTTGATGGGTGATAGTACTGGAGTAAAGAAGCGGGATATAGTGGATGGTGTCAATGCTTTATTGAAGCTAAAGATAGGAAACATAATAATGTGTGCTTTTCCGTATTCTGACAATTTGACAGAATCACAAAATAAAAATATACATTATTTAAATAATTTAATATTTATGCTGACATGTTGTCATAAAGACAAATTATTATTTTTTGACACTAACAAATTTGTTAGTGGTTTTAATTTGACCAAGGAATACATGTTTATTCCTAGAAAATGTAAAGTTTTACTTGCTAGTTTGCTAGCAAATAGTATTAATTTAGTTTATAATAGTTTAAGTGACGGATCTATATTATGTAGACAATCTAATAATATAGAGATTAGCTGTACTTATTATGATAGTACGAAAGAGACTCATGATTTGATGACAAATGTGGGTACTCTGGATAACTTTTTAAACTGAATAATGAGACAACAGAGGATAAACAATTAAATACTACAAATGTTCCATGCATTGTAAAGGTATCTTCTGGCAATATATTTAAGTCTAAATCTATGAAAGTAGTACATAAGAAGAAAAAACAAGAAAAGTTGTTAACATTGTTTAATCAAAATATGCAGGGCTTTTCATCAAAATCTCTAGAAATTGAATTATTTTTAGAAAAATTTAATTATGATATTGTTTGTATTACTGAACATTGGCTGAAGGATTATCAAGTAGAATCTATAAATTTTAAAAATTATTGTGTTGGAAACTATTTTAGCCGTCAAACAATGATACATGGTGGTAGCCTAATTTTAGTTAACAATTCAGTGAAATATAAAGAAAGACAAGATATTACATTATTGTCAATAGAGCACACAATAGAGTTGTCCTGTGTTGAGCTGGATAAGCATATTGTAGTCTGTGTTTATAGACCTCCTATGTTACAAAATTTTAATAGTTTTAGCTCCGTAATGGAAGATGTACTGCACAAAACGTGTTCTAGTAGTAAATGTACCATAATATGTGGCGATTTTAATGTTGATTTCTTGGAAAATAACTCTATTTGTACTAACTTATTAAGTCTCTTCAAATCTTTTGATTTATCTAATGTTTTCCTTGAGCCCACCCGTGTAACATCCACCACGGCAACATGTATAGATAATATTTTTTGTAACTGTGATTATTTACATAAAGATGTTGTTAATAAATTATCATCTGATCACAGTGGGCTGACAGTCACCTTTAACACCATCACAACTGTTCAAAAAAGTGAAATTATGTTTAGACAGATCTCAAATAAAAAAATTGAGTCATTAAATCATAATTTAAAAAATGATTTATGCGGTCAAATGCGTGATAGTGAACACCCGAGTGAGATTTACGCCAACCTATTGTCAATCATTAAAACTCAATTTGATAAATTATTCCCTGTAAAACGCAAAAACATTAAATGTAAGTTGGTATTCTGTGACTGGGCTACACCAGGTATACGCATAAGTAGGGAAAGGTTATTTGAGCTTTACGGTATGAAACCATTTAATCATAGTGAGGCTTTTCACATTTATGTCTCCAAATATTCGAAAACGTTTAAATTAGTTTGCAAGCAGGCTAAAGCACTTTACATTACTAATAAAATTAAGACTGCAGAAAATAAAATAAAAACTACCTGGAATATAATTAATAACGAGACAGGTAGAAATAAATCCCGTAATGCTGAATTTAATCTAAATACTGCGAATGGACACATCAATTCAAATTTGAAAGTTGCCCAGGAATTTGAAAGTTTCTTTAAAAATATTCCGATAAAAACTACGGAAGCATTGAAATCATCTCCGACTCTTTCCGTCGAACTTCTTAAAAGTAATATCAAGGAGTGCCTTTCTGAGTTTCGATTTCAATACACAAACCCCCAAGCAGTAATTAAAGCGTTCAAAGAGATCAAAGTTAAGTCTACTGAAGATCTCTGGGGAATGTCTGTTAGGGTGTGTAGGTCTTTTATAGAGACTATAGCGCCTCATTTAGCTTTCATTTTTAATAAAAGTGTAGATCACGGAGTTTTCCCGGATTTAATGAAACATAGTAAAGTAGTTCCATTGTTTAAATCCGGTGATAGTGCAGAACCCAATAACTATAGGCCGGTCTCTATTTTACCAGCGCTCAGCAAAGTGTTTGAAAGGCTGATGCTTTCTCAGATGTTGCGTCACTTTAACATGAATTCTATCTTTCATGATCAACAATACGGATTCACCAAAGGTCGCTGCACTACTGACGCGGGAGTAGCTCTAATTAAGCGGGTGTTCGCCTCTTGGGAAGAAGCACGGGATGCCATCGGCATATTTTGTGATCTATCGAAGGCATTCGACTGTGTTGAACATGAGACGCTATTGCTGAAGCTGAAACACTATGGCATTCGGGGGACGTCGCTAAATCTGTTGAAATCATACCTTCAGGATAGGCAACTTAAAGTACAAGTAAATAAAGTAAATTCACAGGGTGCTAGCATATCTATGGGTGTGCCGCAGGGCTCGATACTAGGTCCATTCTTATTTTTAGCGTACATAAATGACTTGCCCCATTTATTTAAAAATGAACCGCAGATGGTATTATTTGCTGATGACACTTCATTAGTTTTTAAAATTAATAGACGCACAAATAGTTATGACGACGTAAATAATGCCCTAATGCAAGTTCAAAATTGGTTTACATTAAATAACTTAGTACTAAACAATAAAAAGACAAAATGTATTAGATTTGTTTTGCCAAATGTTAAAAGCAACGAATGTGACATATTATTGAATGGTGAGAAATTAGAGTTTGTAAAAGAGACAACTTTCCTGGGAATTACTGTAGACGACAAATTGCAATGGGGTCCTCACATTATATCATTAGCGGGACGATTGAGCTCTGCAGCTTATGCTGTCTGGAAGATACGACAGTTAACTGACATTGACACGGCAAGACTGGTGTATTTCAGTTACTTTCATAGCATTATGTCGTATGGCATTTTGCTGTGGGGACACGCTGCTGACATTGAATCTATTTTTATCTTGCAAAAGCGCGCCGTCAGAGCTATCTACAATCTAGGTCGTCGCGAATCTCTCAGAGAAAGGTTTAAGGAGATCAACATTATGACCGTTCCATGTCAATTTATCTATGAAAACATCATGTATGTTAGGAAAAACCTACAGTTATTTGGTAAAGTGTCTGACAGACACCACTATCAAACTAGACATGGGAATAGATTAAGTCAGCCAATTTCGAGATTAGCGAAAGTAAGTAAATCATTCATGGGATTCTGTGTTAAATGTTATAATAAGATACCAGGCGATGTACAACAACTAAATGAATCTAAATTTAAATTATGTATAAAGAAAACTTTATGTAGACAAGCATATTACAAACTTAATGAATATATAGAGGATAAAAATGCTTGGATGCAGGCTAGTCCGGCTCCACAGGATAACTAAAAACACTGTTGTTTTAATGAAATCGTAAATAATGCAGCTATATTGCTAAATTGTATATTTTTTTTAAATTATATAACCAATGTAAATGTGAGAGCCCTGTAATTAACTTAATATTAAATTAGATTAATAGAAGTCATTTGTGTCAGCCATAGACTATACAATATAATACTGAGAGTGTCAGCTTGGAGTTGTCATGCTCACTCAAAGGTCTCATTGGCGGTGGCGCGTGCAGTGGATCGCTCGATTCCCTACAATATGGTTGAGTTGGGCGGTGCTGGTGTACGTGTCATGTTCGTGAACGGGCGCCGTCAACTGGGACTGGTCAGCTCCAGACTGTATTATTGTTCTTAAGGTTATTTTCTTTCTTGATCACTTTGACTGGATTTTGGTGTTACATTGTTCTCGCACAATCCAAACAGCAAAACTATGTAACTAGTAAATTGTATTGTGAACCTGATTGAAAAAGAGTAACCTCTGGAGTTTCTTGCTCGTTCTTCTCCATAGGAATCTACACCTTGGAATGAGCAAATAGCTTCACTTTTAATATTAATTTTATTTTGACGTTCAAAAGTGCCATTCTGGCCTAATTGAAATAAATGATTTTGACTTTGACTTTGACTTTGACTTTGACTTTGACT
>JAZHFQ010000094.1:0-81043 GCA_038387885.1 Spodoptera picta | reverse complement strand
GCTTCCGCAAATGTTTTAAACACTACGAGTCGCCACCGTCGTGCACAAAGCCAATAACGCTTGATTTGTTTACAAATATTTCACATTGATCTCGGCCTAAGTATAATGTGAGATTTACGAGTACAAACTACCTGTGTTAACGTATATTGTGCGTAGGTACTTACCTAATAATGTGTAATTAAATATGATAAATTATTGTATACAGCACATTTAATTTAAATATATTATTATTTTTAATGCTATACAATATTATTAAATACCTAAATATGGCATTTCAGTCCGTTTATTGGATGAGGTACTATGCCTTGACATCATCTATGTATATGAATAGAATAAGACGTCAGCGTCAATGGATGTATGATATGAACTTATTCGTCAACTCACGCAGATTTTTGTTTTGTCCTAAAACTATGTTTCGCAACGTTTAAAAGTAAAAGCGTACCTACCTGTAGAAAAATGTTTGTTATTTTGTTTGACGAATAAGTCAGTAATGATATGGATGACGATGGTGCCACTTGAGGGTATCAGAGCATTATTAATCCTTACTAATAATATTATAAATCGGAAAGTGAGTTTGTTTGTTTGTTCCGCTTTTACGCCGTAACTACTAAACCGTTTACTTTGAATTTTTACAGACGTAAAGTTAGAAGACCGGATTAAATAATAGGGTACTTTTTATCCCGGACAAATGTGATATTCCCGAGGGAAAACAAAGGTATTGGTATAGATGGCGCTTTGTGTATTGGTATAATTATGTCACATAGGCTACTTTTATCCTTTTGTGACGCGAGCGAAGCCGCGGGTAAAATCGAGTTGAAAATAACGTGAACTAATTGAGAAAGCGCTGAACCAGTTACATGTTACAATACAATGGAACTTTTATTCATGGGCAGCGTGCAGAGACGCGACGACGTCGTGCAATCAGCGTCAATTGGCTGGACGATGGCCATACGATGACAGCGCGTCTAAGTCTATGAGGATTTCCATCGTGATAGAAAAATAAAAACTAGTAGAGCTGTTCTTAATAAGTTCGTTCACGTGAGATACCCGTTTTATTTTTCCAATTAATTTAATATCTCTATTATTTTTTATACAAAAACAGGCCAGTATAATCTTTTAATAATATAAATTCGTACTTTGTTACCATTATAGGTAACACGACCAAATAGGATACCTTAGTTATCTGTTGGTGTTCGACCATTGATTCTAATCAATAGCAAATAAGAGCGAATTTCTATTAATACATAATACAAATAATTGTAACAACACAGCCTCGTAATACATAACGCTGTACTTCGTAGTACTAAAATTCAGAAATAAAATCTATGACAGAATTAAAACCAACAACTTGCAACCACACATTACTTCAATTTTTATGAAAATTGATCGATAAGTCATTGAATCATTTGAATATTGTTGTGATTTTGTATAAATAATGTACTTATATTCATAAAGACAGAATGTCGATAAATTCGTGTAACTTGATATTCATTCGCCTACGCCGACAGCAACATGTCGATAGATTTTGAAGAGAAAAACATTCCTTAAATCAATGTCAATATTCAACCGATTCTGAGTTCTATTGCTACGATATAAAAATGGCAATGGACGCAAAAATGTAATAGTTTTTACAGCTAGAATATTTATGTGTTATGGTATAAACAGTAGAGCTCAAATTCGGATAGCATTAACCACGTTTTTTTTTAAATAATCTAAAATTAAATAGGAATAGAAACCAAAATAATTGTAAACAAAATTATATTTTAGTCCACTTATAAGAAACAGATGTACAATAAATATAATCCAGATACAATTGACTATTTGCATAATCACTAGACGACATAAAATGCAGGGTAACTATTATTTATTTTTAGGTACGGCGGCCAGGCCAGCAGGTCACCTTATCATTTTAAAATTTCTCTATTCCATTTTCGACTTTATTGTATTGACATAAAGACGACCGCTTCTCTATATTGATATATAAGGGTGCGGGTACGAAACCTACCAACGGCAACGGTAACGGCAAGTACCAATTTGACTTTTTCCTGTTTATATGTACTTTCTAAGATTATTTAGACTCCACTGACAAATGGTGAAGGAAAACATAGTGAGGAAACCTGGACTTATAATTTGTAATTACAAGTTTGAAATGGCTAACCCTCAATGAGCAAGCTCGGTGATTAATGCTCAAACCTTCTTCGTATGAGAAGAGGCTTTGCTCAGCAGTGGGCACTTATAGGCTGTTGATGATGAAAGTCGAAAATCTAACGATTACAATATAACATCCACTTTTCTTCAGTTATGAATGAATCGTATATTTACATGCAACAGGGAATAACCCTATTTCCATAGACTGGGTAAAATTTCAGTCATAATAATACCCTTTGAATTTTCAAATAATAACAAATCTCTATACAAGACGTTTCGTTGTATTTATTTTGTTCGCAGATGGCAGCATTGAGCTTTATGGCACTGCAGTCATGATTTCATAGATAAAGAAAATACGTATAAGACGTATAATATACTACGGATTAAGTAATGGAAGAATTATATACTACGGACAGGACCTAGAGTATATGAGGCACAATAGAAAACATATTGTGTCTCGCGGAGATCGGCGTTCCGCCATACCACGGTTTAATGCGCCTGCGCACGCTGCTTATGAATACGAGTCTAAAGTCGCATTGTGATTTTTTTATGACGGCGCGGTGGCTTGGAAGCCAGCTGCCGCGCTACGTGGAGCGGGTTCGATTCCCGCACGGAACTTTGTGTAATCCACGAATGTGTCTTTGCGTATGTGAAATTGTATGTTTGTAAACGCACCCACGACACAGGAGAAAAACCTAGTGTGGGGGCAACGTTTTATATATATATATATATGGATATATATATAACGAATATATTAAAATGAAAGTTGGTCTCATTGGAAAACAAATAATTTACTAACTCCCGAGTCCGGATTTATCTCACCAGGAGACAGAGCCATCCAACTTCATGTAAACCATAACTGGTCTGTCAAGATCAGTTACACTAACCATAATAATAACTAATAAAAAATTATTCAGATAAAAATATTCTCAAAATACTCCCGCAATTTATTTGTCGTCTAGTCAATATACATAATTACAGACGGTGCACATCAAGCTATACAAAACCAGTATAAACTGAACGTCTATTGTGTGAAAAGATCATACGAATAGAGGCCATGATAAGCTGGTACTTTTATAACTCGATGTGCCTTAGTACAAATTTGTTCTAAGTTTAAAGTAATCGAAATGACGCAGCGATCGGTTCTCTGATTGGCCGGCTCCAGTAAACCAGCCAATCCAAGCACCGAACGCTGTTTCGTTACGATTATTTTAAACGTAAAATAAACTGGTATTTAGCCCTCAATCATGTATACCTCTGTGTATAAATAAAAATGTAATTTATTCTACGCTTTTGTTTAGCGGCCTGATCTTCCGATGGCTGTGAAGGCAGGGGATCTGGCAGAACTTGCACCCGTCGTACTCGAACGGTACTTTGGGCAGCTGACTACCGCATAGGAAGCACCTTTGTTCTTGCTCTGGAACTTTTCTCTGAGGAACAAAAGACCATGTTTAACAACTTCGTTATCCATAGCCAGATATTGCAGCTGGATTATGGCCACGGTGAAGTACAATGCAAGCGTTACTTCACACTAAAATCACAACAAATCAAACAAAATGCCCTTCCTCTCGATAATTTTTAATGTTGTGGTCGACAAGGTCCATAATCGTTACTCTTATTTTTACTACCTGTATGTGTACATTATGGAAGCAATAAATACTTGATTACTTGTTTACGCCGGTTTTCTGCGATGCCGCGGTATCACTCCGACCAAGACATGTATGCCAAAGTAAGACTTTTCCACATGAAATATTGCATCTCTCATATAACTTTACCGTACATTCTACAATCTAGAAGTCATAGTGGTCTAAGTCCAGTGGACGTGATGTGGTTGATTGATATATTTTTTTATGGGATTAGTCGGTAAACTAGCCGACGGATCACCTGATGGTAAGCAATTGGCGTCGCAATAGACACCTGGAACACCAGACGCGTTACCAGCCTTTTGGGGATTATAAGTTTGATGATTGTTGGGGATTCAGGGACTGGGCCTCCGCTCCGGTGACCTCACTCAAACGACGAAACACAACGCAAGCGTTTCGCGTCGGTTTTCAATGAAATGTAAGGCCGCGGTATCACTCCGGTTAAGCCGGCCGTTGGTTCCGAAGCATGGCTCTCCCACACTTGAGACTAATGCTGCTGGTGATTTTGCAATATTGTTTAAGCCAATCATCCAGCACCAGCTAAAATAAGTTATTTCGCTTGCATAGTACCAGCTAATGTATGAAAAAGTGTGTCAACTATCCGAAGTACCTTATTTTAGCTGGCAGTGGATGTTCAGCTTTAATGATTGACGTTACATACCTTCTGGTCGTCACTGAGTAGTAGGAACGCGTTTCCTTTCATCTTATCAACCTGCCTCTCTTTCTCGCGCTGACGTTTCGCCTTCTTCTGTTGTGCCTTCCTCTCTTTCTCTTGTTCTAACTGCTCTGGAGTAACTGGACCAGGGATTTGGGACTGGAAAATAATTTATTTAATGTTTAAGTATAAGATCTACAATACGTAGATATTAATCATACTGATTAACCTAACCAGGTCAAGTGGAAATAATTAAATTGTCGGCAGTTCCTTTTAAAATATTATCAACTAATAGTAACTCAATAAAACATTTCAGCAGTTTTTAGTTTGAACGAGACGTGACGAAGTAGAAATTCGTTATATATCATGTAAAAATAAGGATTAGCGTTCATCTGAACGTTATTAGGAATGGCCTTATGAGGGAATCGAATCATCGAATGACTCCCGGAGACATCATTATAAGACTTCCTGCCCTGGGAACGACAGGGAGAGTCCAAGACTCTTACTGACTAAAAACCACCCCATTCCTACTCCTGAGGCCTTAGTACGAGTTTACTTTTAAAGTAATCGTAACGAGTATGCGTTCGGCGCTCTGATTGGTTGCTTCATTGGCGGTGGCCAATCAGAGTGCCGAACGCGTACTCGTTTCGAATACTTTAAACGTAAATCAAACTCGTACTAAGGCCTCTGCTTCGAACCGGGCCCGGGTATGATATTGCTCTTGGTGGTCAATAATGGACGTCTTGTAGTTGATATTAGGACAACAGGATTAAATACCTTAGAATAGTTGTACTTGTCGGGATGTTGTGCTTGGAACATTCGGAAGGCGACCCTGGTGTCTGCGTGTGGCGTGGCCGCGTACGGAGTCTGCAGGTCGTGGTTCTTGATGCAAGGGTCCCCGCCCGCTGACAGGATCTGACTGGAATACGTAGTTATTACGTGACTATTGTGTATTTAATCACCATCAATTATTAAGAGGTTATTAAACTTAAACGTTTAATTAGTTTATATTTAAAGAGCTACATATTATGCTAGTTGACAACTAGTCAAAGTAATATTATTGCGTCAAATAGCATTCTTGTTTTTTAAAAATGATTTTGATAAATCCTTATCCCCTTGCTAATATTATAAATCGAAAAGTGAGTTTGTTTGTTTCTTTGTTTGTTCCGCTTTTACGCCGTAACTACTAAACCGATTGCTTTGAATTTTTGCAGATGTATAGTTAGAAGTCCGGATTAAATAATAGAGTACTTTTTATCCCGGAAAAATGTGTAATTCCCGAGGGAAAACAAAAGTATTGGTATAGATGGCGCTGTGTGTATTGGTATATGTCACATAGGCTACTTTTATCTTTTTGTGACGCGAGCGAAGCCGCGAGTAAAAGCTAGTACAAAAATAAAGTATACAACCAAAACAACAATAAATGAAGTGTGATTATTTCTGAATATTTTTTTTTACTGTAGGTATGTTGAAATAATTTATTTTTGACTGAGAAAACTAGCCGATTAAACATGTTTTTTGATGCATTCTTTTCATTATCTTCGGATTTGACCACTTTCAGACTTTCTTTCACATATTCATTATTTTATCCGTTGTTGTCACACCACAGATCCATAGAGTAACATTTTACATCTCCTAATTTACACTAAGACATTAAAAAAGAACAATATATAAAGATGTATAGTTTATATATTGTATATATTTGTTTAGTTTTTCCTAATTAGTTTGAAGTCAGTTTCTATATCATTTTTCTATTTGCTATTTCACACTGTGTCATTATTTCATTATTACGTTTCCTGCCACAGGTCCACAAGAAGAAATCCCAATAGGAATAGGTGGTACCTTTGTACTTTAATTTTATATATGTGTTGTCCTATATGTTGTATGTGTGTACATAAATGTACATAAATGACTGCCTCGTTGGCCGAGTAGTCGCAAGTGCGACTGCCGGGCAAGGGGTCTCGGGTTCGATTCCCGGGTCGGGCAAAGTATTACTGGGTTTTTTAAAATTCTCAGTAGTAGCACGGAGTCTGGAAATGTGCCCGGTATATGGCAATAGGCTCACACCCTATTACATGGGACTCATAACAACTAGTGAAAAGTGGGTGTTACATTGTACTGTGGTAGAATGTGCACCTCTGCCTACCCCTTCGGGGATAAAAGGCGTGATGTTATGGATGTTATGGATGGTGTACATAAATAAATAAAACTTTACTTACGTGACCATCTCTGGTTTGGCAGCAATGGCCGCCTTGTGCAAGGCAGTGTTGCCATCAATAGGGTCCTGGGTGTTGCAAGCCGCTTGAATGTCACCCTCGAACGCTTCAATAATTGTATCGAGACTAGTGCTGTCTTTGTCCAAAATTGATCTCCACATCTATAAAAGTTTGGCATTTGGTATTGAGAAAAAAATGGTGAAAAAGAATATTGTAGGTTTAGTGGCTATTGGAAAATTGTAGTTTCCTGAAAATATAGTATTTGAATTTGTTATGAATCATTCTCAAAAATCGCACAGAATTTATTATTTGGTTCGAATTCAGGTAATAGACTTGCATTTTAAAATTGAACTTAAAAAAAACATGTACAAAAAATATTACGCCTTTTATCCCCGAAGGGGTAGGCAGAGGTGCACATTGCAGCCCTTAATGATGCCATAGTACTCACAGTGTAACACCCACTTTTCACTGTTTATGTTATGAGTCCCATGTAATAGGGAGTGAGCCTATTATCATATACCGGGCACAATTCCAGACCCCGTACTAACACTGAGATTTTTTTAAAAACCCAGTAGTACTTTGCCTGACCTGGGAATAGACTCTGTTAAAAATATTATAAATAAATATGAATCAAACCATGACTTACATTCTTAACATTAGCAGGAATCTTGGGAGGTCCCTTCTTGACAGGCACAGCCTTATCATCAGGTTTCTTGTTAACCTTCTTCTTTCTTCTCAGCTCTTCCTTCTTCTCTACGACCTCTTTCTCACTCTCTGAGTCCACACAGCTGGTGATCACACAGTCGTTGAGGAGATCTTTCCGTGAGTTCGTGATTATGCCGTTACTGCTTTGCTCTGATAGGGTTTTGATCCAACCGACTGGTGTCTCCGAGTCGATGTAGCAAGGACCCTCGTCTTCACTTGACGTCACTTGGGTGGGGAGCTCGCGGGGAGCGCGTTCTCTGTAATGAAGAATAGGGTGGGTACTTTTTAAAGGTATTCAATCTGTTTAGGTATACTAAGTATAGGCTAGCTGTTAGACATAGCCGCGGAGGAGCTAACGAGTTGCCAGGGCTCCGGCTTGAAGTGCAGGAGTAGGAACGGGGTGGTTTTTAGTCAGTAAGAGTCTGACACTCCCTTTCACCTCACCCGGGCGAGAGAAGCCATTGGATGATTTTCACTGCTCAAAAAAAAGCTGATAGGCATGACCTCTATAGATTGATGTTGACTTCAAATCTTTTTTTTTTTGTTGGCTTCTTTTTATTCTCAGTAACATCTTACGCAGTTCCGCCCCAGATATCGTTCCCAGTAACTATACGTGTCTAATATACCGTCAGCCAAGAGGTTAAAGAAATTGTAAAAAAAATTGGCGAAAAATAAATAAGCTATATTTTACCTAGATTTAGCTCTGTCAAATGTTTTTGGCGGTTGTTTTTGTGATTTTTTGACATTGGTATCCGAGTTGGTTTTCGATGGAATTTTACCGCCATTGAGAGCCAGCAGCCCTTTTTGGAAGTCTTGCAACGATTCTGTGGATTGCAATATTAATTATTAGTTATTAATTTTTATATGGAATTTTGTTTATCGAAGTTTACACCAGCGACTTCAATTTTATAGAACCCTTCCTGCGCGCTGAAGAAGTCGCTGAAGTTTGCAAAAATAAACTGGCATAATTATTTAGTGATTCTGGCTATTTGGACACAGAAAATAGCCTTTGTTTAAATTTAAATTACAATTCTACGATAAAAACAATTTGGTTTTGGAAAACGGGCATCATCTAGTTAGTTTAAATATTGATGTGGAAGAGTGTTATTTTGTAATCCATTTGCAAAAATAAAAATAATTCTATAATGTCATTTCAAAACCAATCAAGAGTTGTTAGTGCCGTAATGTACTATATGCAGAGGTGCATATAGTACATTACGGCACTCAATGCCACTATACAATGTAACACCCACTTTTCCCTAGTTTATGTTATGAGTCCTATGTAGAGGTAATAGGGGGTGAAACAGATTTACCATAAACTTCAATACTGGCCAATGTTTGGAACACCCTTTTGACCTCTTTGAAAGAAGGTCTCCTAGTTGGGAAGGGCAGTTGCCTGACCCTCGGGTCCTCTTTCCTCAAAGGCGATGGTTTCCCGAAGAGGGCAGCCTGGTTGATTGTCCCCACAGCCCGGTAGAACACCAGTGAACAGCCTTTCAGGTCATCATTCCAGCTAACCAGAATATTTTGGACGTGCTAAAAGAAAATTAAGATAATGACAATAGGTCCTCTGAGTATGGACGCATTTAATAATGGCTCGAAGCGTGCGTAGAAGTTCATTTACTTTTCTGTCAATAACTTATATATTTTTATAACTAGAAGAGTAAATCTTTTTTATTATTATTTTGTGAAACTGCACGCCATATTAAATGTGTCCTGTCATTCAAATGCAACATATAACAATAATATCTTATTCGAACATCAATTATATATAACTACTGAAATAAAACACCATCGTAAAAGATATAGCGTTTAATTATTTTTTTTTATTTCATATACACACGTGCAACGACCGTGCACCATACATACGTGCAATATTTTAACGTGCAAATACATAATTTTATACATATAGTTATTTATTAGATATTCATGCAGCATATATACAAATACATATAAAGATGTATAATAATATCCAAACAGGTACACATAAATATTTTTGGATTGGGAGCCAAAATCACTTATTTATCTTCCAGAAATTTCAAAACGACGGATTGTTGCCAATTTTCTTTTCCTATATCAAGTTGGAAATATTCAAACATGTTTATATCAATTTATTATTAAAACAAAACAGAGGCGCCCAATCTAAAATAAAAATATTTTACCAAGACTTGTAAAAGCAGTGGTTGCTATCATCACATAGAAGAACAGAGAAGTAGGTAATCTCGGCAGATTGAGATCTGCGATAGTACAACAACGCAACATACAATATAATAAGGACAAATATATTATCTCACATACATTAAGCACGAATCTTTATTTCTTAGTTTATACTTTAAGAGAACGTCCACTGTGTAAAGAAATGATGTTACTATATCTCAAGCCAATAAAGTACTCATTTGTAAGTACAGTAAAATACAGTAATAATTTTTTTTTATGGCATAAGCCGGTAAACGAGCAGACTGATCACCAGATGGTAAGCAATCGGTGTCGCCCATGGACACCTGGAACACCAGAGGCGTTACAAGTGCGTTACCGGCCTTTTAGTGAATTAGGAGTTTGAGGATCGTTGGGGATTCAGGAATTGGGGAGATTGGGGAAGGGGAGGGTAATTGGGCCACCGGTAACCTCACTTACACGACGAAACACAACGTTAGCGTTGCTGCACGTCGGTTTTCTGTGAGGCCGTGGTATCACTCCGGTTGAACCGGCCCATTCGTGCCGACGCATGGCTCTCCCACACTACAAATACAACTGCATAATTAATGAAGCAAGATTTTTTATTCTAATACATTTTCCGGTAGATAGTAAAAGTCGAAAGTCAAAATCATTTATTTCAATTAGACCAGGGAGGCACTTTTGAACAAGACGATATGAGTACATTTAATTCTCAAGATATGGCAACACTATTCTGTTATACGCTGTATACGACCAGTGACAGAAAAAGCTTAAAAGAAGTTAACTCTTGACGCTTCACATAATTCTAAATATGATATTATACTTAAGTATATTTTAAAGCACTAATAACATTTAAAGTTGATAAATATATTTGCCAATGGTTTATAGTAGGAAAATAGATTTCACTATGGCAACACTATACACCGTGCATTCGGTCTCTGTAAATTTTCTTTATAAATTTTGTCTCGAACTTTATTTGAAACACGATTTCTTCCCGATCAGCCAATTGGTCAGATGGTATGTATGCACGGTGCACTCTTGAGATCCATGAGGACGGTATCATTAGGCGAGCGTAAAGTAACGCATCCGCCATTTTCGTTGTACTGCATTCGTTTACGCTCGTTGCTATGGTTACACCACTTACCATTAAGAACTCTTCTTTGTTGTACTTGAAGCGTCTCAAGAGCGGACCAGCCGTCCGAGGCAGTCTGTTGGCCTGCTCCAGTGATTGTATGAGAGGTTGAAAATACGAATGAATGATGACATTATTCTGTGTACTTTACGAAGCTTTTTTGGATTATAGGCTAGCCGCTCTAGCTACATGATGTATAGCCTAATAACTCAATATTTATCGAACCAAAAATATAAAACTGAATTTTAGGTTTAGAGACAAATACCCACAAGCAAGCCAAATCGTTATGTAAACAGTACCTGTTAGAACAATCCACATTATTTGTTATTACAATTCCACTCCATGCCCAATATTTGGTAAAGTTATTAAGTCAGTTATCAGCTGAATAAACAGTAGGCAGTAGCGATAAGCCTTCGCATTTTAGCCTCCCAATATTATCATACTTTCATACAAGTTACTATGAGTAAAATATTAGCATACCAAGTAATATAAATGGGACACATATACACCCTCTTAGTTAAAAACTGCTTACCATACAGAAACGGCAGATATATCAACTTATAAAACTAGTATACCATATCCATCTCAATAATATAAAATCCTGTGAAATTTGATTAGTCTGTTAGAATATATACAAACAATGTTAGAAAAGCACTCAGGTTAGTGAAATTATTTCGGTTACAAACCACACTGGACCTAAAATTGGACCCTGAGGAAAACCTATTCCAATAATAGGATTTGTGTTTTAGTCCTGAAGCAAAGATATCTGTCTTCCAATGTTATTATTAACTCTTGAGCTTTTATTAGACTTACCATGAAGAGAAATAAATGAATTCATACTTGGAACAGCCAATTGTTGTCAAACTATGAGTTCACAAAAAATTTTGTAGCTGTCTATTTCGGAATAAACATTAAAATGATACGATTCCACTCACCGCAAGGAACTGCTCTTGGTTGTATCTCCTCAAGCTTGCTCCTGCTGACTTTGGAGCGTTGCCTGATTGATCCCTGGTTGCTTGCGCCATGCCCTGGCCCCTTCGCGTGGTGTACGAATGAAGAGTCTTATGGATAGCGTCACTGCCTCCAGTAAAGATGCAACCGGCGAAATGACCACCTGATACCATCAGTACAGCCCAGCGTCCAAAGCCCGGACTTAGGAGTTCCTTCAAACGACGAGCCCAAAAATGGCCCTCGCCGTCGTGCGACATCTCTTCCTATAATAAACAAGACAGAAATAAGTTTTACAGGCATATGCTTCTGCTTTGTACGGTACAACGCACTACGTTGCAAAAACACAATGCAGTTAACACACTAATGGGGCCTCGTACCTATACGGATGCAGAGTCGAAGTGCATCGAAGCGAAAATTTAACTATACTAACTTATCTACAAGCGTAATGGACACTTCTACGCGAGAACGTGTGTGAATATGCGTGCGCAAAGGCACCAATGATCGTGCGTATTTTTAAATTTCCAAAGTACAATATGATGTACAATATGATGATCCAATGAAATTAATAGTGGGTAACCTTTTTTTCTTTTTCTGTCATATACAATCAGTCGCCAGACTATGAAAGAATTAGTTTAAGGCCAAAAAACGTTGGGAGTGACTACAGATATTCATCTGCAGACGCCCCTCAGGTAGGAAACATATCTGCTCTCTTTAATCTGACAGGCACAGAAGACACTAATTGGAGAGCTAGTGGATTTGGATGTGTAGAAAGATGTCCTATTTTTTTTTTATGGGGGGAAAATCATCGAATGACTGCTCCCGCCCGGGTGAGGCGGGAGGGAGTGTCACTCTTACTGACTAAAAACCACCCCGTTCCTTCTCCTGCACGTCGAGCCGGGGCCCCGGTAACCCGTTAGGTTCTCCGCGACGCTTCTTTGTTGAGAGTTGAAGCCGGCGCGCGCGCTAGCGCACGCCGACATACAATACTCGACGACCCCGAGGCGCACGCGATCTTTTTATGGAAACGCGAAACGCACTGGGGCGAGCAAAGATGTCTCATGTTTCTTACTTGTACTTGTGTACTTTTTCTTATATTGTTGAACTTCAGTTACGACAGTTAAGATTCTAAGATAATCCTGGATCTCTGTGTTGTGAGCAACTATGGCGCGAAAAGGAATATTTTACACAACACAGTGTAACTAATTTTTTTTATATATAAACTGGTCTCTAACTACCAGCAGTTTATTTGATTGTCTTACTTCATAGATATTACCTTCCTATGGTGCAGCAAACAGCGGTAAATACAGAACACCTGCCCCTTGGGGTTAGAGTAGAATGCCTTGCAGTGCCGAGTGGCAAGTGCAAACAGCTCAGTAGCTGCAGCATCAGGGTTGTCGTCAGCTTCAGAATCACTAGCTGACACGTTTGAGCTTTCATCTGTAATTCAAAGATGTAATTCATTATTTTGCACACCTCCACTTATATGCATGTTCTTCATTTATAGAACTTCAATAGCAGTTATTAATAATATGTTGTTTATCAGCTTAACCAAGTAATGTTAATTTGTGATAAGAAAAAAGACTCAAACTCAAACTCAAAAGCATTTATTTCAATTAAACCATAATTTGGTACTTCTGAAACGTCAACAAATATGAAATAGTCTGTCAGTCTGTCAGTCTGTCCGTCAGTGAAGCTAGGCGCTCGTTCCAAAATGTCGATTCGAGTGGAGAAGAACGAGCCAGAAACTCCATTCGTTACTCTTTTTACATTGCTCTGATACATATTCCAATATTGTACACACATGTGAGAATAATGTAAAGACATACCTGACGCAACATACAAATAACAGAACATACTAAAATAGAAAAAAAAACAAAACCAAGAGAACACAAATATCTTAAGTCTGACATGGTCCTCACATATGTATACTGACAAAGAGTTACCTCTAAGAGACAGTTTATAACAAATAATAATTCATTTTGTTTTCACTTTATTACAGTGTAGCAAGTGATAGACAAACCATTTTACATAAAACTATTTAAATGGTAAATGGTAACATTTTAAATTCTTGTCAAAATGTACATAATGCACCATTTCAGCCTTAAACAGTTTTAAACTAATTCCGATAAATATGCAACTTTGTAGTCTATTTTAATTGCTGTTGTTGTACAAAGTATTCAGTTATTGTTTTGTGATATTCTAACAGCCAATTTAAATAACCAATTTCAATTAAAAATCTGTGCATTGATGTCGCTTTTCAATAACAAATGTATTGAATTTCTGTCAACAATTTAAAACAATCCAGAGGATTTTGGACTAAGATCAGTCGGATTAGTTTGGAGGCCAAGAATAATTCAGCAAAGTTTCCACTCACCTTGACGAGCAGTATATTCTCCAAGACTAATAGGTTTCCGTCCAAACAGCTTCCTCTTTAGATTATGTGTATGCCAGTGGTGTTTATAATGAGCAGTCTGCTGTGCTCTGGTGGTGAACGGACCAACACCACAACAGGAACAACTAATACCGTCAGAGCTTCGGAGAGTGAGAGCACTGAGGCGGGTCAATACACTTGCCTCATCAACTGTAATTAAATATTACATTATTATGAGTAATATTATTTATTTTTCATTGTTATTACTTTGATTTGAAAAATATGGTATTACCACTAATTTTGAAATCCCTCAAATAACATAGTTTTGAACATTAGTAAATACAAATTAATTATTACATCTTTCGGCTTTCTCACATAGCCATTTGATGAGGAAATCTATTCGTAGTAAGCCGAAAAACACAATAATTCATTTAGTTTATCTCACAAACATTATAATATATTATGAATTTGTCTGTGGATAATCTACTCATTAACATAAAATAAATGACTACACATTGATCTGATAATATTGGGTAATATAAATCTGATAATGAGATAAAAGCTTATTTGAAGTGCATGACATGACAGTAAAATGAAATGAATATTTCTTCTTAGAGTATTTTTTTATACAATTGCACCTTTAAAGAAAAAGTGACATTAAACAAGAATTAACATGAATTGTGTAAATGCCATCTAATTATTTTAGATTTTTTAAATAGTTGTTTCATGTAAATACTTAATTCGTGAAAATTTAATACCAGTTTTACTTTAACGATGTGAATTATTAATTTTAATTGCAGAGAAAACCAGACTGTTATCGTCAATTCTCATTCCCTTATAAATGTGTATGTGTTTGTCCCTCATATTACAACACAGTGATTTTATGATTTTAAGTTTGAATCAACTATAAAGCCATGCGCAGCACATTGTACCACAGAAAAACAAATACAATAATCTAATGGGAATTCCAAATCATTTACCAAGAAAATTGAGTAACACACGATACATAATTGTGAAGTTATTACAATAATAGGCAATAGAAATTATTACAATAATAAGAATTTGTTTTTACCACAAAGTGTAAAACAAAAACATCATTGTATTGATATTATTTTCAGTATGTTGTGAAACATATTGTAACAGGTTACACCTTTACATGATGTGTTATGAAATGACTTAGGTATTAGAATAATATCACATGTAGAACCTTGACATAAATGTCGTTTTGTCATGCACTTATTGGCATGCAATGAAAAAGTGTTTATGTTATAGGTAGATTCACTTACCCAGTGGAGGTGCCTCGGTAAGCATAACATGTGCGACTTTCGCATCCTTGATTAATTTTTCAATTTCATCTAATTCGTATGCCTTTACGATCCTAGCACGAACGTTTTCTGATTTAGACGCCATTGTAGGTTACTTTTTGTCACTAATATTAAAAGTTAAATACTGTTCCTTGTTTACATGTCGACCCCCAACGGGAAGAATGACTTATAAAATAATATTGTGCAATAAATCGAACTCCGGTTGTTTTTTGTGCTTATAAAAGTGTAATTATATTTTTGACACTTGTCTAATTTGACATTTAACTTTGTTGACTTGTGTTGACTTTGAATCTGTCATTCTGAGCACGAAGCTAAGAAAATCTTGTTAAATCTGGAGCTTATTTATTTTTTAAAGCTCATGTTAGTTCAATTAATTTAATTATAAATAGAAATAAATTACAAATTCTTATAAAATGAACAAATAACTAAATTTGTTCGATAGCAGTGACATCTATTGGTTCTATCTAATAATCTAACTTTATCAGACTGCAGAAACAAACACAAGATGTCTCTGACTAACAAAACCGAAGATTCAAAGTAAGAAAGATAGAAAAATCATTTTATTACACTAATTAATGAATTAAACTTGAACCGTCTGTAATGATATGATATCTGAGCACTTAGCCATAATTTTATTATCGAAGTTTGGGTAATTTACTTAGGTATATTTAGTGTGTGCATGAAATTGCCTGCCTAATAAGGTTCTAACCCACATCATTACGCATGGGTACAAAGGCGGCCTTAATACTGATATTGATATTGATATTTACCAGACTACTCTTGGGCGGACAGTTGGACGAACGTACAAAAACGTACAAAACATTTTGACGGGATGTCTAGGTCTACCTACATGAACATAATACAGAATTAGGTATTCATTTGTTCCCAGTGACTGAGCTCTCTACCATCACTGGCAGAGCATTCCATACTTTGCTAGCTTGTAGTTACCTCGGCACAATGTAAGAGTAGAACTTAATGTAGGATTTTGTACAATCCCCATCTTCAATCTCAAAAAATATTTCACCACTATAAAGTTGCATCTTCTGAGCAACATAGGCTAAAGTGAATTTAAAAAAATCTACCTAAACGTCATAGTACAGTAACGGCACCGCTCCAACCCAGCTATTAACTTGCCTTAAAGGAGAATGCCCTGAAAGAAAACCTGAAAATCGATTAAAATAATCTATATGTGGCAAGGTAGAGAAGAATTTGGTAAACTGTACCTATACATCTTTGTTCAAATCGTATGTCATCTGTAGTTATGTTATAAAGACCAAACTACATTGCTTAAGAAATCTTACCTGTGTACCAACGGACCAGTAGAACTACCCCAGGTAGCCTGGGTGTCTGCAGAGTGAGTAGGTACACTCCATGGGTCTCTAGTATGAATTATAATTTATAAATTCATAAATATGGCAATAGGCTCACCCCCTATTACATGGGACTTTTATCATAAATAGTGAAAAGTGGGTGTTACATTGTACAGTGGCATTAAGTGCCGAAATGTGCACCTCTGCCTACCCCTTCGGGGATAAAAAGGCGTGATGTTATGTTATGTATGTAAATTCATAAATAGCATAGGTTCAGTGCGCGCACGGACGGCGGCGTGCTGTTGACTTTTCCAAAACTGATGAATCCGAATGACTTCTCCCGCATGGGTGAGGCGGGAGGGAGTATCAGTCTCTTAGTGACTAAAACCACTCTGTTTCTACTTTTACACTTCAAGCCGGAGCTCCGGTAACCCGTTAGGTTCTCCGCGGCTCCGTATCGGCATCAGCCCATCCGTGATGGCTCTTTGAAGCGCGCGCGGAACGCGACGTGACGTGGCGTAATGTGCTGCAGCCGTGCCGTTAGCCGTTTCTGTGTACTACCATGACCTTAAGTCACGTAGGGAGACGGTGCGTCCCTAGTAACCGATTACACTACGCTCCGTATTATTATCATAAGAAAAATAGTAAATCGAGTTGAAACAATTATAGAGGTATACATACCTACAGTGCTAAATTAAAAACAAAAGTGTAAGACGATAGTGCAAGTGCTATCAAACCGAAATACAACTGAACAACAGCTTAAAATCCAAATTTCCGTTGCCTTAGCCACTGGTCCTTGTTAATGCACCAAATAATTGTTACAGGTACTTCAAAACTGTAAAAAATACCGTCATAATAAAAAATACCCTTTGAGTACGTCGAAATAAAAAATACCCTTTGAGTACCTACTGTCATTATAGACCGGTTGCGGTCACCGGCGTCCTCGCGGCGTTTGACAGTTTAAACGGAACGTACCTAATAAAGGACTGACAACAAGTGTGTGCAACTTAGATAAATAACTAAAAAGTCTCACATGAATGCCGAGAAAAGCTCTAAGTACTAGTTTCTTTACTCATGAGGAAGAACCCCTCTGTTATTCGAAACTAGTAGAGCTTTTCTCAGTATATTCACGTGAGTAACCCGCGATTTTAGTTAATTTAGTATGTCTCACGATAGTTATTATAAAAACTAATAACTTTTTATACGCTAAAACAGCTGATAAACCCAAACAAATTAAAACTGATTGAAAATAAAAATACTCAACAAGTTACCTAAAGACATAGTGCTAAAAAAATAATGAATAAGAATAAGAATAAGAATTTTATTTGCTCAAACATGTGTGTGCATACAGAATTAAAATAATACAGCATGCAAGATCTTAGAGAAAAATGGCTTACGACATGTCTGCCATTTATCATGGCGTGCAAATATCTATTAGAGGTATATATAATTTTTTTTTGATGACTGTGAATTATTACATTAATTTTAAAATTTACACTTATACCTACATTAAATATCTGCAGTATCATTATACATTATTTATTAATTTGTTCATATTCAATTAATATTTACTAAAAATGATTTAATGATTATTATACAAATTATATATTTTACTTATTATTTAATAACATTCAATTGTAATAATATTAACAATATGTTTCTTTGTGTCCTCCACTGTAACACAACCTTAATTAGGGCAATGTTAGTTTTTATTGTTATTTATTTATAAAAATCACTGACTCACTTAAAAATTCCGTTATACTGTAATAAGCTTTCTGTGCCAAAACAATTTCATTGTTTGTTTTAGTTTAGGTATAGTTAGTTCTTTCCAACTTTTGGGTAATTTATTATAGATAATTGGTGCCATGCAAAATACTCTCTTGCGCATAAGTGCAGTTTTTGATGTATGTAAACATAGTTGGCTATCGTCACGTCTATTTCTTGGAAATCTGTCTGCCATACGAGGAAACAAATGTGGATTTGTCTTCACGAACATTGTTATTTCTAATACATAAAGTGAAGGCAATGTTAATACACGATATTTAATAAAGTAATTTTTACGCAGTATTTTTGTCTCTTAAAAATGACATCCCTATCGGTTGAGTTACCCCAAAAGATTACACCGTATCTAATGACCGATTCAACCAAACCATAGTATTCAACATGCGCTTTCCAATTTAAATTTTTGTCGATTGTCAGTCCTAAAAATTTTGTGGTTTCAGCAATTTGTATTCTATTATTATAATATTCGATGTCAAGATTAGAAAATAAGGATAATCGATGACTAAAATGCATAATCATAGTTTTATTTATATTAATTTTTAAATTATTATTATCAAGCCACTTTACCGCTTCAATTAAAGTACTTTTTATGTCCATTTCATAATTCGTTTTTTCATGGCATGGTATAGTAATCGTACTGTCATCGGCAAACAGAGTCGAGAGAGAGGGAAATCATTGATATACAGAGTAAATAGGAGCGGTCCAAGTACACTACCTTGCGGAACTCCATGAGGAGCTGTACGCGCACATGATGTGAAAATTTCTTCACGTTGAGTGTTCACATTTATTCTACTAATTTGGGTTACTTGTTTTCTATTATGTAGGTATGATGTTATTAGATTTAAAACATTTCCCCTGATACCATATGCCTCAAGTTTATTTAGTAGTATATTATGCTGTACGTCGAAAGCCTGTGTCACGTCGCAGAAAATGGCGCAGACTGGTGTGTTTTTATCCATGTTTTTAATTTTAATGACTATTTAGATGAAAGATGCTAGGCCTGTTATATACGATTTGCAATATATGTAAATGCTTGGTTTTTTCAAAAATGTAACCATACCGGACTATCTAGGGTGATTTTATTCAGAATGACCATGGATTTACTTATGTCGTACGTATGTACATATTACATTCTGTATTCTTATTTTTCCTTTTCATTATTTGACATTCCACTGACATTGGATATTTTATGTAATTTTGTGCTTATCATGACATCCCATATTATTATATTCCTATATTCTTATTCCTGCTCATGATATGGCTGATGACGATGGTTTAGTGGTTTTTTTTTATAATATTACTTTATTATTAATTCTCCACGGACTCTAGGTCCGTGCCCTTGTCATACAATTTTTTTTTATTGTAATACATCTAGTCAATTTGTATAAAGTAAAGAGGGTTCAGTGGTTTAACTTCCATTATAAATGGTTTTTCCTGTGTAGATACTTAAATGACTATTAACCTCTTATCTGCTGGCATATGAGACACAATAGATAACACATTGTGTCTCGCGTATATCTACGCTCCATATACCAGGGGTTAATGTATTTTTTTTTAATTTATATAGGTAAATCTATTTACTAACACTTATATGAATTTGTATACTTCAAGGCAAAGCATAGACAGACGTGTTGTATTGCCCTGTATGTCAATCATGCAAACAAATTTATATAACCTATGTTTACGAATAAACGATTTCATTTCACTTTTCACCGAAGCGAATCATAAATTAAATACAAAGGAAACTCAAATAACATACAGCAATCAACAATAAAATGGAATTAAACGATACTTACACGTAGATAACGCACCGTCTTCAGCGGCAACTAGCTGCTAGCAACCCATTCAACGACTCGCGTCACGTGAATATATACATCCCTCATGATCCATAGTAACCGGTTGCGTTCGCAAAAATTAATTAGCGTGGTCTCTACATTTTTTTGAAGTTAACTCTATATTGTGCCTTCGGACGTACCTAAAGAGTTACAGCAATGAAAAAAGTACATTACGTGCTTATTTGTTTACTATACATAGTGCATGGAAAACTTTCTTACGATGCCAAGAAGGAATTCTGTGAGAATTTAAAATGTGATGAGAATGAAGACGCTCAAGTGTGTGGCTTGAGGTATGAAGAAAACGGAATAAGACTCAGACTGTTCGATAATGAATGTCAACTGATGAAGTTTGGGTGCCAAGTTGATACAAACCAGAGTAAGTAAACCTACCCATAAATTTTAGAGCATAAGCTGAGGTATATGGGAGTAAGGTCGTTTCCCAAGCTGTTCATGATTTGGAAGCTGTGTATAGAAACGCTAAGGCTTTGGTGTGTGATGTTTAGTATGGAAGTGCCCACGTAAACTTTAACACGCCATGGTTTTAGAACTGTGGAGGTCTGAAGATATATTATTAATATGTTTCCTATATGATAACTCTAAACTGAGCATCGAAACAAACTCAGAAGCAGTCATTGTCTTCAACCCTGTCGGTCCGTGATTAAGTATCAATCTCGTCTAAAGTGTGGCAGAGTCATGCTTCGGTACGAATGGGTCGACTCGACCGGAGTGATGACACGGCCTCACAGAAAACCGTCATGAAACAACGCTTGCATTATGTTTGGCCCAATTACCTCCCCCCTTCCCCAATCACCCCAATCCATGAATCCCCAACGATCCTTAAATTCCTTATCCACAAAAGGCCGGTAACGTACCTACTTGTGACGCCTCTGGTGTTCCAGACGTCCAAGGGCTACGCCGATTGCTTACCATCAGGTAATCCGTCCAGTCGTTTATCGGCTAACGGTAACGCGACCAATTGGGGACTACCTCTAATCTTCCCACACATAAACAACTAGGACAGTTATATTCTGTTTTGCTGGCACCAAATTTTTACTTCATGATGCTATTGAGTGTTGATTAAAACTGTAGTTTATAGGAATTGTGTACTCGCTCGAAACTTGATTTTCCAGTGTAGGTGTGATAAGAAATAAGCAAGAGAACCTAGGTTTGTTAATCAAAAAACGATTATTTCAAAACCCAATTAAATCAGCTGTAGTAGGTAGTTAGCTTAGAGTAGTTACGCTGAGTTACTCAAACGCTACTCAATTTTATGTCGCGCCTGGGGACAAATTCTTTTGATAATGACAAAGATGACACGACATTTAGATACAACCTAAAATTGAGCAACATTTCAGTAATCGGGTGTTTCTCTTTCATAATATTCATATTAAATACAAAATTAAATAATAAACAATATTAATTCAAATATACAATATATTTTTAATATAATTATTTTTAATTTTTAAAAATATTATATTAATACATTATATATATTATATATGTATATTAATTAATTAAATCTAATTTGTATATAATCTAATTATATTTAATTAAATCTAACCTTTCAGTAATATCTTTTGTCCTCATCGAAATAAATTACATTTTGAATGCTTCGGTTCTGGTTAACCGAATATTTGCAACTTAATGTTGGTCTCTATGGTCTACCTTTTGGTTTTGATTCTATGGGCTCCGGCTCGACGTGCAGGAGAAGGAACGGGGTGGTTTTTAGTCAGTAAGAGTCTGACACTCCCTCCCACCTCACCCAGGCGGGAGCAGTAATTCGATGATTTCCCCCCTTAAATAAAAAAAAAATGGTCTACCTTTTCCCTAAATATCCTTACATAGGTTCATACAAATAGAACCTTGAGGCTTACTCTTGAATCCAATTCCGATAGATTGATATTGGTATTGTGAAATTTGGTACTCTTGAGTCGCAACACTAGAGCCCATTGCATTCATATTGCGTGGATATTGAATGAACTAAATGGTATTGAGTTTGGTTTTATAAACCGTACTCGGAATGCTATTTGAACATCTACGAAACGGGTTGTACAGTTTTGATATTGGATAATTATTGAGATTTGATTGGATTGAAATTGCATGGACATTGAGAGTGAACATTATGTTGCGTCGACTTGTTTTTCTTTTAATATCAAAACTGAGCAGCTGATGCGAGTGATTTTTGAGAAGGAGATAGTTAATGAACTAGGACATGAAGTTATCATATTATAGCGCAGAACATTATCGTATATTTTCAAAAAAATAATAATAAACTCAAGCTATAGTACTTTGGTTTTTAGTTTTCCCCCTCGATAATAGATGGCGCTATCTGTCTTTATCTGGCAAATGAAGTCACGAAAGGCGGTCATACTATTAAGTTATTGGATAAAATATGTTTTATATTCTTCATGAATTTATCTATATTGTATTTGAATTAAGATGAAACTTGTTCTAACAACCTTCTAAAAATGTCTTCAGACTTAGACTAGGCTTCCTATATCGGTGACATCACAACACAAATAAAATGAAGTTATCGTATTATAGTGCAGAACATTACCGTATTTTTTCAAAAAATTAATAATAAACTCAAGCTTACTTTGGTTTTTAGTTTTCCCCCTCGATAATAGATGGCGCTATCTGTCTTTATCTGGCAAATGAAGTCACGAAAGGCGGTCATACTATTATATTATTGGATAAAATATCTTATATTCTTCATGAATTATCTATATTGTATTTGAATTAAGACGAAACTTGTTCTAACAACCTTCTTAAAACTGTCTTCAGACTTAGACTAGGCTTCATAAATCGGTGACATCACAACACAAATAACTTCAAACAACTAGGTACTATAAAATCTGAAAACGATAAATAGTTTGTCATTGACAATGACTTTAAATGTCCTTGAAACCCCTTATTCCTTTTATAAAACATGGCTCCCCCTCACGCACCCTCGACTTTTCATTTCGCAAGAATGTGTATGTGTGTGTGACTGAGCGCATTTGTGTGTCTAAAAATCTGTGTAAAGGAGACAGGTACTCATGTTTTATTTGAATTCTAATTTTAAGTCACAATAATCTATCATCTTTCACCGTTTTTATATCACCTTTCACCGTTCACGATTGGCGTGATTTGTTAATTTTTTGAATAAGAATAAGAACGTTCATTTGCACGAAGTACATTACACATGATAGTAATTATAAAAAATAGTCCCACATACATCGCCTCCTGTTTTCGGCATGCAAAATTAGATTATATGTTACAATAATAATAAAGTTGAATGTTACAATTAATAACTTATTTTTTTTTTAATCTTACAACTAGGAGAACAAATGATTTCCTCAAGATAATATTATTGTCAATATATTCTAGTATGTATCTAGGCAGGCGAATTTTATGGGTTTTACAGTTTTCTATAATAGCATACCTACTTGTACCTACATCAAGTAGGCAGGTTTAAAATCGTCTAAAAATCACTTTCCTCCATAGCCATGCCCCAGACATAAACATTAATAGAAACTTTTCCACGCCAAATTCAGAGAAGAACTGATTATCTGGAACAGTGGAAAAATTCTGACGTGTAGGATTGTAGGTGTCTATCAACATAGGCAATTAATAACCGATAGCAATATTGTCAGTCCAAAGCATCCGTTCCACCCACTGAAATATTTCTATTGTCGTTATAAATAATAGTGTAGTTGCTTGGGAATGGAAATTAGTCCGTCAGTTAGATAATGATATTTATTCGTATAAAGTTAAAATACTTAGATAAAATGGAGTTAAGTTTAGGAGTGGGAGGTCGTTACTTCACACAATATTTCAGATTAATATGTCGTCGGAAGTATTTAATATTATAAGAAAAGTAAAAATACGTGTCTATTGTTTCAAACTAATCTACCACACGGACATTTAAAAAAAAATAGGCAACTACCCTATTATAATAATATCGTGAAACATACTGATTTAACTAACAATAATGGGTAGGTAACTTACGGGAATATACTGACCGTTTGTGACTGGAAATAGTAGAAAAAAAAAACTAGTAGAACTATTCTTAGTATATTCACGTGAGTAACCCGCGTTTTTATTATTACATTTTCGACTTACTCACGTTACTGTTTGGCGAGGAACTCGACTAGTTTCAAGCTATGCTAGAGGCTCATATTCATGAGCAGCATTCCGCGACCCACGACGCGGCGAATGTCGCGCTGCTACTGACTTGAAACTAGTCGAGTTCCTCGTCAAATAATTACGTGAGTAAGCCGAAAACATAATATTAATATAATGTCTCGAGAAAGTTATAATATACTAGCTTCTGCCCGCGACTTCGTACGCGCAATCCCGATATTTCCCGTACCCGTTCTTGATTTTCGGTAAAAAGTAAAAAAAAGTATTGGGTAAAAAGTGTCCTATGTCCGTCTCCTGGTTCTAACCTACCTCCCCACCAATAATCCAAATCGATGTAGCCGTTCTTGAGTTATAAATAGTGTAACTAACACGACTTTCTTTTATATATATAGATAACGCCTGTTCATAAAAAAGGACCTAAAAACGTTATAGAAAACTACAGACCAATATCCAGATTGTATATATTTGCCAAAATTATAGAAAAACTAGTACGTACACAGCTATCTTCTACTCTTAAACATTCCTTCTTGGAGCAACAACATGGATTCTTTAAGGGCCGTTCCACTACATCTAATCTTGTTGTCTGTACTGATTATTTGTCTGAACATATGTCAATGAGGTCCCATGTGGACGTTATATACACCGACTACAGCAAATGCTTCGATCGAATAGATCATCTTCAGCTATTGTATAAGCTGGCTTGTATAGGTATCAGAGGTGACTTGTACAGATGGTTTGCATCCTATGTGGAGGGTAGATGTCAGATAGTGGTTCTTAACGGATACTCATCAAGATCTGTCTGTGTCCCTTCCGGAGTGCCTCAAGTGTCTCTGCTGGGACCCCTATTGTTCAATATTTTTGTGAATGACATTGATGCATGTTTTCAAAATTCTAAAATTCTACTTTATGCAGATGATATGAAGATACTGAGACCGATAATGACAGAATTGGATGCAATATCTTTGCAGAAGGATCTTGATAACTTTCAGGAGTACTGTGTCGTCAACAAACTGGACCTAAATGTTTCCAAATGTTTCGTATGCACTTTCACACGCAAACCGAGTCCTGTCCTTTATGACTACAAACTCTCAGGGTGCACAATATCCAGAGTTAACAACATTAGTGGTGACCTTGGTGTGATTTTTGACTCAAAGCTAATTTTTGATACCCATATAGATAAAATAGTGAATGAGGCATCTAAGGCTTTGGGTTTCATCTTCAGAGTCTCTTCTGAATTTCGTAATATAAAAACATTAAAAATTTTATACTGTGCGTTCGTCCGCAGTCACCTGGAATACGCCTCGCAGATTTGGAATCCTAACTACGCCATATATGTAGATCGTGTCGAGAGTATTCAGAGGAGATTTCTTAGGTACATCCAGTTTCGCTCTAAAACTTACATCAATAACTATATAGATCGTTGCAAGCAGTTTCACACCCTTCCATTATGTGAGCGCCGTAAAATTGCAGATTTATCATTCCTGTTCAATATAGTAAATGGCTCATTAGATATACCGGAGTTGGTGGACAGAATAGGGTTGCGTGTGCCTTCTGCTTTTCTGCGCAAACCTGTACTTCTCAACGTCCCGTCTACCAACACTGTTTATAGACAAAATTCATACATGATAAGAGCGTGTCGGACATACGATTCAGAGTGCCGGAGGATTGATTTAGATTTATTTCACACTAGCGTACGTAGATTAAAGAAATTAATGTCTTCAAGTTTCTTTCAAACATAATATCTTATTTCTTTTTGTTTTTCTAAACAGTTTTTTTTTTGTTTCGTCATATGCTGTCTTTTTAAACTAGTAATTTAACTACCTATAAGCGGAAACTTGTTATTGGCCGTTTATCTATAATTTAATCTATCCTTATGTTATACCTAGCTGTAAGTTTTCCTAAAATTGTAAAAAAAAATAAAAAAAAATAAACCCGTAATTTTTGGTTAATTGAATATTTCTATTTTCTGTTAATACAAAAAGTATTTCTTTCTGTCTGAACCATAGATACATATGTAAATCGTAGTCTAAACCACAGAGTAGGTACCTAGCTATGGTCTAAACACAAAAAACTTGAACGCAATGAATTATCATAAATAGCCTCGATAATTTTTTTGTATTACAACACTCATGAGATATAATAAATTGTTTTACAACATATCCACATATATGTATGACCAAGTAATTCAATACCTTTTTTTAAATTCTGTGACTCAACTAGTTTCGAACCACTCTCTTCGAAGTAAATTACATTGTGTATGGTTAGGTTCCGGTTAGCCGAATATTTGCAACATAATTTAAGTCCCTTTTTTACATTTTCTCTAAATAATCATACTTGGCATAGGTGCTTCCATACCTTGGTGCTTACTCTTGAAACCAATCTCAATGTCAATGCAATTTCAATTCAATACAATCTCAATAATGATTCAATGTTAATAGTATACAACCACAATCGTAGCTATTAAAATAGCATTCAGAGTACGAAATATAAAGCCAAACTCAATACCATTTATTTTATTAAGTATCCACGCAATAACAGTTCACACATAGGACCCACTTAGTTTTTTAGTCAAATTTCCGTGGTGCTTGGCGACTGGGCTTCACCCAGTTGTACAGTATCTTCTTTGTGCCTTTAGGCTTAATTCATTCTGTCTCCTGCAGTAATTCACCGAGGGAAGTGGAAACTATAGTTTTTTCTTCTTCTCCTCTTATAATATCTTCTGATTCACTTCGTTGCGGGAACCAAGACAGTTACTCATGTCCCTGGGACGCGCCGGACTTCAATGTTCCGGTGTTTTCATGGTTGTATCTACTGTAGATCCTGGCTTACAGGAGTTGCGGCAATTTTGGGAGGTTGTGGCGGGCTTGTCCCATTAAAAAAAAAATCCACGTAATACATATGCAATGAGCGCTAGTGTTGCCACTCAAGAGTACGAAATTTCGCAATACCAATGTCGATCGATCGGAATTGGATTCAAGAGTAAGCCCCCAGGTATGTGAAAGGTATACCTATACCTATGAACATTATATTGCGTTGACTAGTTTTTCTTTTTACATCAAGACCGATTGAATGATGCAAGTGATTTATGAAGAGAAGATAGATAAAGAACTCGAAAATGAAATTATTACAAAAATAATGCATAAAATTATCATATTTTTTCAGAAAATGATAATAAACACATGACAAAACTACGTCGGTTTTTAGTTGTCCTCCTCGATAACAGATGGCGCTACCTGCCATACCTTGCGGACGAAACCACGGAAAACGGTCATAATTATACAAAATCAAAATGTTACTAGATAAAATAATATGTTTCTAAGTGAATTCATCTATATTGCTCTAGAATTAGGATGAAATTTGTTCTAAAAACCTTCTAAAAATATGTCTCCAGCCAGAATTGTTAAATAGGTACGTAATACCACAAGCAACTTCAAACACGAAAAAAAAGGAAAACATGAATAGTTTGTCCTTGACATTAAATTGTCCTTGAATACTGTGCAAATACCTTTTATAAACCACGGCTCCCCCTCACGCACCCTCGACTTTTCACCTCGCAAGAATGTATGTGTGTGTGTGTTTGTGTGGAAGGTAGGTACCTTCCACCTGATCCTCCACCTGTCATCTGATTTTTGTCAATAACTGATTACGTACGTACTCATATTGAGTAGATGGGTACAATATTGTCTAACTGCCTATTTCAATACTATATCTCAATTCGAAATCTGTGGATAATGATCCATTAGTTATAATATTATTTCTTTTGTCATTGTAATAATATTTCATATGTTATAAAATCACTAGCAACCCGCCCCGGTTTCGCACGGGTGCAATATGCACGTATTATACCTACATATAAACCTTCCTTATGAATCACTCTATCTATTGAAAAAACCACATCAAAATCCGTTGCGTAGTTTTAAAGATCTAAGCATACATAGGGACAGACAAGCGGCGGATAGTGACTTTCTTTTATAATATATAGTGCTGATAGTGTGTTATTACTTATTACACATTACTTATCCGTCAGTATAGTGATATATAATCAGTATTGATATTAACTAGTTAATAACACATTAACTAGTCAAAATCAATACTTTTTTCGAACTGTCAAACGACAGTTTCCTATGAATTTTGTACGTGATTGTATATTGTGACGTCAAGTTTTGGACGTCAAACAGCATACTTATTTCTTAAAAATTTGCTGGATAAATACTAAAATTAAGTTGATCGTAAAATCAATTAATGAAAGTGTGATTATTTTTTAATACTTTACGGTATTGAACCGTTGAAATAATATATTTTTCCCCATTGGAAAGTACCCAATTATGTAACACCTATGATACGCGTGATATAATGCAAAAAATCGGTCTTATTTCACTGATTTTAGATATTAGCGAAAAGTTATTGATATTCCAGTATAGGTCACTTTCCTCCATGCCCCAGACATAAACATTCCTAGAAACTTTTCCACGCCAAATTCAGAGAAGAACCGATTATGTGAAACATTGGAAAAATTCAGACGTGTAGGATTGTAGGTGTACAACAAATATGGGCAATTAATAAATTATTATGTTTAGCCGAAAACATAATTATTTATTTGGTATGTCTCACGAAAGTTACAATACAAATAGGCAATTAACCCGTTGAGTACCGTCATTATAGACACAATTAACGAACAATAGGTTGCGGTCACCTGTGTCCTCGCGGTGTTTGACAGTTTAATATTTGTAAATCCAAATCCATTAATCCCACAGAAATATTTCTCTTGTTTTTATTATAACTATCGTAACACATAAAAAAATGGGTGTTAACTTAAAAATTACGGGTCGCCCACGTGAATGTACTGACCCTCTATGACTCGAAACCAGTAGAAATATTTCTAGTATACCTACCTATTCTTTTTTTATAAAACTGTTGCCCCACTCTAGCATTTTTCAATTTCTCCTGTGTCGTAGGTGCATTTACAAATATTTAAGTTCACATACACATCACACCCAGGCCCGGAACAACAATTTGTGGATTACACAAAGAGTTGCTCCTTGCGGGAATCAAACCCGCTACAAGTTGTGCGGCACCCGGTTGCCTAACCACCTCACCAACTGTGCAGTCTTTCATATCCACGTGACCAACCTGTAATTTTTAGTTAATTCAATATTTCTCTTTTTTGTGGTTAAAAATAAGTATTTCTGTTTGTTTGAACCACAGATTTATATGTGTTATGCAATGAATAAAAAAATAAGGTATTATCATATCATAGACTGAACCACAGAGTATGTATCTATAGTCGAAACTTATAATTAACACGTTAAACGCCGTGGCATTCACCGGTGACCGACATTAGCGGAGGATTTGTCTTCAATGTAAATGTCTCTCTCTCTTCTCTTTTTTGTATTCAGTCAATTAATTAATATCCAAAAACTTCTCCTAAGGGTAAAAAATAATTTACGGAAAACCACGTCAAAGTTTGGTTCAAATACTTACACATACCTACATTCATACATACACATAGAGGTACATTCTAGTTAAAAGTCAAACTGAGAATAATTTTTTGAAGTTGGTTAAAACACCTACCAGAAATAAAAGTTTCATTATAAATCAGTTAATCGTATTCCCGAATAATTACTTCTAAGTTTGTAAACGCTTTTAAGTACGAGAAGTTATAAAAACGAGTCTACTTAGACTTGACTACTTTTTATTAATTTCCAATATGTCGAAGATCGGTCCCGTAACGTGTAGATATTACGAAGATAAATCAAATATTCAGGACTGTTTGATTCACCCCTCGCGTCAAATTGGATAGAGGGGTAACCAAGGTAATCTTGTGGTAGGTCAGGGATAAATATAGGTTAGTGGGTAAACTTTACATTCAAATAACAGATGATTAGCGTTTTCTGTTCACATTTTTGTTAACTTGCTTCAAGACAATTTGAAATTGGTATTTTGACACATTTGCAATTGTTTTCTTTTTCTTCTATTATTTTTTTTATTACTAATATTAAGAGACTATTGGATCTTGGGCCAAGACACAGGTATCTATTAGATGTCTAGTGCATGAGTTATACAGTATGTAGGTATATTTGTTGGAGATTCCTCCTCATTAGGTGGTGGCATCCTATTAAAACACTAAAAGAACTTATAAAAAAGTATATTTCACTGAAAAACACTTGAGACCAATCAGTCACAATCAATAGCAAATAATTATTAATAAACAAAATAAAAGTAAATAACAGGGTAGATCATCAATTTGAGTAAATAATAAAATTAGACAAATTAAATCAATTGAACAACATCAATAACATAAATCAAATCAATAATCAATAAATTAATAATAAATCAATAAAAACAAAAATAAAATAAATAACAGAGTAAATAGAAAGCAAACAAAATAAAGTAAAATAACAATCGTAAACAAAATAAATCAACAATCTCACGACAAAAACTCAGAGCGTATACTACGCAGGAGTGTTCCGTCTCGTACGGCGACTCACTCGCTTCTGAGCTCAGGAGCGTGTAGGCGTGTCTTTTATAGTAACGCCGTCGAGTGGGGGCGAGTCACGTGATGATTACACTCAGTAATATGCCTTTTTGTTATGATTTATGGTGCGCGCTGACATATTTATTTATTTAAATAGGTATACCAACAGTTTTTGTATACATAGTATTAAGTGATAATGAAAGTCACAATAGGTATTAGGCTTATACAGTCGCCAATTATAGGTTAACCAACATATAGGTATAATTTGTTCATCAATAAAGATTAATTATTTTGTACTAAATCAAAATCTCAGTAAAATAAATATCTGAAGTGTGGGAGAGCCATGCTGCGGCATGAATGGGTCGGCTCGATCGGAGTGATACCACGGCCTCACAGAAAACCGACGTGAAGCAACGCTTGCGTACGATTTCGTCGTGTGAGTCACCGGGGGCCCAATTACCTTCCCCAATCTCCCCAATTCCTGAATCCCCAATGATCCTCAGATCATTGAAAGGCCGGTAACGCACTTATAACCCGTCTGGTGTTCAGGGTGTCAATGGGCGACGCCGATTACCTCTACTTACTCTCAGGTGCTCCGTCTGCCTTCTTATGCCATAAAAAAATCTAAATTGCTCTGTGTCTGCCTGTGAGACTGCCTCGGTGGCCGAGTGGTCGCAAGTGCGACTGCCGGGCAAGGGGTCTCGGGTTCGAATCCCGGGTCGGGCAAAGTATTACTGGGTTTTTAAAAAAAATCTCAGTAGTAGCACGGAGTCTGGAAATGTGCCCGGTATATGGCAATAGGCTCACCCCCTATTACATGGGACTCGTAACATAAATAGTGAAAAGTGGGTGTTACATTGTACAGTGGCATTAAGTGCCGTAATGTGCACCTCTGCCTACCCCTTCGGGGATAAAAAAGGCGTGATGTTATATATATAAAAAAATCTAAACTGTATAACTAAACACACAGACTTCCTACTGTTTAACTGCAAAATAGTTGAGCTATCTACCGTGAAAATACTGCAAAAGCGCCAGCTTTTGCAGTATTTTCACGGTAGATAGCATCGGTTACTTGAAAGGTTCACTAAGAGTGTAAGAGGAAGTTTTTGATAAACTCCTCTCGGAAAGCAAGGGGTATTGAAGTTTAGCCCCGAGTTCAGGATCCCGGAGAGGGCGAACCGTCAGTTATTTTGATCTAACTTGTACCTATGAGGGCAGGGAGGGTCCGTATTTTGAATAGAATGTAGCGATATTTTCTGCCTCTTTGCTCGAGTGGTTTTAAACAAGCAAGTTAGCAAGCTACGCGTGTTTTGTTCGATCTCCGTGTCGGATAAAGTTTGTTTTACATAATAATAAAAATTTCAATTTAAACATCAAGTTTCATAGGATAGATGCCTCATTTTTATTTTAATGTCCGTCTGGTAGATTTTTTTTAAACATTAGGCACATATTTTTTTGTACGATACATTTTTTGAAATATTGCGTGACTTCACTTCTACGTTCGTTTTATACGTAGAAATGACGTTGTAGCTCCCACTCCTAAACTTTGATTCGTTTTATCTAAGTATTGTAACCGACAAAATAAAAAAATACGTGTCTAACAGAGTGAGTTTTAGACATATTAGACTACTTTTCCAACTTCCATCCTATATAGAGATAACTAGCTACTTCTGCGCGGTTTCATTCGCTCTGCTCGACGCCTATTAATCGTAGCGTGATATTTTATAGCCTATAGCCTTTCTCGATAAATGGGCTATCCAACACAGAAATATTTTTTTAAATCAGACCAGTAGTTTCGCAGATTATTTTATTTATTTTATTTTAAAAGACTTCATGCACACACTAATGTACAAGGTGGGCTTAATGCCTAGGGCATTCTCCTCCAGCCAGACCTTTGGGTGATGCAGAGACAAAAACAATGGTCGATGCAAGAAGCAAGCGTTAAAACAGTAAGATGCAGATTAGTGCGTTAAAACAGATAAACAAAAAACAAACTCTTCAGCTTTATAATATTAGTATAGATGTCCACCTTAAAACTCGTTCCCATTTCGAATTCATGTGTATTTTAGACTGGAATCGATAGATTAGGTTGTTTCTTAGAACAGGTTGTCTGGAACAGATGTATTAGTGCTTAAAATAAACTAAGCTTCACCAATGTTTAAAATATTAAGCTTGTACAATTCTCAGTACTTTGCATTAGTTCAATGATAAGTAGGTACTACAGTTACTTACTAAAAATTCTATCATTGTCGATATGTTTGACTGTTTCTATAATAACTATCGTGAGACATACTAAATTAACTTAAAAACGCGGGTTACTCATGTGAATATATTGAGAAAAGTTTTAGTTAGTTTTGAAGAGTTTTTACAACAATGTTAGATTTATATATTTGCGTGGTTTTCAAAGTAGTTCTCATTTCAATGTTCTGATTTCAAAATAATTAGGTACATGGAAAGAAGAAGTTTGATGTAATTAAACGCATATTTAAATTACTTTGTTTTCTTTTAATCTCAGTAGTAGCACGGTACAATAGACTCACCCCCTATTATATGGGACTCATAACTTAGAGGTATATTGTGAAAAGTAGGTGTTACATTGTGAAGTAGCATTTAAGTTCCGTAATGTGAACCTCTGCCTACACCTTCGGGGATAAAAGGCGTGATGTTATGATGTTACTTCTGGAAAGATTTAGTTAATTACCTGTAAGATGAACTTTAAATAATGTCTATTTCTATCTAAAGCGTATAGTTAGAGAGATGACGACCAAAATTTTTGTCTCATAGCAATATATCGAAAATACCAATATCAGACATTTTCCGCGTAGCGTTTGATCTGACCACAAAAACACCAGACAAAAAAAATGTCTCATAGCAATACATCTGAAAACCTTTTTTATTAGTAAATTTTGGTTATTTGATGCGAACAAAACAATTTTCAGACGGAAATGTGAACGCATTAAATATTGAGACCGTTTTGAAAATGTTGACAAATTTTACCGATCGGTATCATGGTAGTATGTCTGAAAATTGTTGGACATGATAAAATAACTTGTCCACATGTGCAAAAAATGTATATCAGACAAAATAAGTGTAGCACCTTCTCTATCAGACAACTTTTCGATACTCAGATATTTTTGACACAGCAGAAAGGCCTCCCACGCAGTTGCTACACTTTCGACCGTTACTGCACACCTAGTCGGGTTCAGAATCATACAATCTAACAACTTTATAGGGTTTTTGCCGTATTGCTATTTTTTTTTTTTTTAATTTATTTATTTTAGGAACTTTTAACAAATTGTTACACCAGTTCCATCGAAACCTTATCTAACACCGTATTGCTATGAGACATGGTTTTGGTCGTCATCTCTCGTACTAGTAGCGTGTTGCGGGCACATTGCCGACGGGCGTCGTTGTATTTTGCCCTACGTGTCGGCTACACAACTTATTTTGTACGTGACCCTAGGGGACTTTATGATTGATGTTTAATCCCTGGATTTAACAATGTTAAAAAACTGCATCATTTACAGAAGGTAACCCCTTCTGTAAATGATGCAGTTTTTGTTAAATAAAAAAATAATACTGTTTTGTTATAAAATTTTCTAATGTAAACTTAGTTTTTATTATTGTCTATGTTGAAATTAAAATTATTAAGTTCATATGCGATACACTGTTATGTATATTAATTCAAACTAACTCATTTATACCAAAAAAGAAATTAATGAACGGATTTTTTATCACATTGTGGAAAAAATGAGTAGGTATGTAGGTACCTAAAAATTTGCGTATTTATAACCTTATAGAGGTAATAATAATAATAATAATAAACACTTTATTGTACACCACTTACAAAAGACACGAACAAGAAAATAGTAGGTAGGTAAAAAAAAAATAAATAGTTTTGGCATGTTGTACAATGGGCGGCCTTATCGCTTACAGCAATCTCTTCCAGGCAACCTTAGGATGGATAAATAACCGTGAGAGCAGATACCATGTGGGTAGTTCATAGTGTTGAATTAAATACAATGGATATGACAGAACAGTTTAGATACATACATACAATATGTACACACATATTGTATGTATGTATCTATCTAGAGGTATATATTATTATTTTATAAATGTTGTAATTTTTAGATCATAAAGATCTATTGTGATACCTATGTGATTTGACGTAGTAGATGTTTTACCTACCGTACTTTTTTTAAGGGGGGAAAATTATCGAATGGCTACTACCGCCTGGGTGAGGTAGGGAAGTGAGGTGAGGTGTCATAGTCTTACTGACTAAAAACCACCCTGTTCCTACTCCTGCACTAAAGTTCTCGTTAAGTTCTCCGCGGCTCCGTATCGGCATCAGCCCTATTGGACCCCATCCGTGGTGGTCTGATGGCTCTTTGGGGCGCGCGCGGTACGCTACGCACCGCACGCTCACGTCTGGTTCTGGTCGGGCGGCGAGCTACCCATGCTCGCCGTCCGCAGGCCCGTGTTTACGGTGGCCGGAGATCCCCAACGCCCGGAGTGTCCTTCGCGACACGGCTGGGTTGTGAGGAGGCAGCACTTCGCTGCTTGATGCGCCCCGTCTCCTTCTTAGCTAGCATGACTGCTTCGCAAAAAGAGGAGACGGCATCCCAGTCCTCCTCGCTCCGCATCATGACCCGGGCTAGGGACGGACGCGAGAGGTCGCCGTCGTTGGCGGCACGATGGTGCTCAGCCCACGCAGGGCATTCCCCTACCGTGTGTTCCAATACTTATATTAATAATTATTACAATATCCGTATTGATGAAATATGAACGCATTTACCGATTACTATTAGTTTATTGTTTTATCTATGGATGTCAACTTTGTCTGTGGCTGATTTTCTTTGTTTATCTTTGTGGTCTGGCAATATGGGTACGTTTCGTCATTGTTAAATTACGCTCCGTCTATGCATCTTACTAGTTTCCGTCACGTATAAAATAATTACATTGCTAGATCATTAAAAATATATTATACCTACGATTAGATTCCTATATTGAATTTCCAAAAAGGCGCCTTACTTAAGTACTTACAATCCTACCTATAGTTTTTTATAAAGGTGAAAGTTAATCTGTGAGTCGTCGAAGAGGAAAATCGTATTTTCCACATCAAATCATTTCAATTTGTACTTCGACTTATATTAATATTAGGTCCCTGAAGAATTTAACTATGATTTCAACGAATTTAGGGTTACATACATAATATTGTATGGGTATCGGTGTTTTATTTAATTTTCTTTTTGTTCGTATAAAATAGGTAGGTACGTAGGAATTAAAATTAACTGACTTATATCTCAAATTAGTTTAAATTTGGATAAAGAAGCCAATGTTTTCAGATTAAATTTAACACAGGTTCACAGTTTTGATTACGATATATTATTATAATACCAATACGATAATTGAAACATTAATGAAGGGCGTTGGCAATTCTTACCCACTATACTGGAAACACTAACTTTCCTTTGTTCTTAATGTTTCATAGTTTATGTTTTCGAAAATACCCAACAAATTGTATTTTTCTATAGATCCTATTCAATAGTCAATAGTTATGTCAGTGTCAGTTGTCAATTGTCATTATGTCAATTGTCACTACGGCTGCGTTCAGATATCGCACGTACAAATTATTGTTGATCTATTAGCAATGTTAAATAACATTTTGCAGTTCGTTTTTGTTTCCATGTTGCGTTTTGTTATTTTTGCAAATTGTTATCTTTTTCTATATGTTTGTTTTATAATCGTATTGCGTTTTGTTATTGATGTGTACATATTTTTCTTTCTTAATTTTGTGCTTGTGCTGTGTCTGTTGTATTTTTACTTGGTGTTAGCTGGCGGGTGGTGCAGAGTTGCATGTAATTGGTAGCGAGCTTTACGTAATTGGTTGTTATTCATATATTATATCTGTGATTTATCTATTAACTTTACACTTACATATATATTATATTTATACAAATTATTATTATATTTATTACTTATGTCTGAAAATGATTCTTTTGTGTCTGCAAGCGAAGATGGTGCGTCTGACTGCGATAGCTTCTGCTCATTGGTTGGAACTCTGGGTGATATACTCAAACGCCAGTTCGAGGGTAATAACCGCCAATCATTTAATGTATGTCACATTAACGCGCAGAGTATTCCTAGCCATTATAGTGACTTGTACGAGGCATTTAACAACAGCGACATACATGCGGTCCTGATATCCGAGACTTGGCTCAAGCCTCATCTTTTGTCCACCACCTACCCCCTACCCGGATACATTCTTATTCGGAATGACCGAATTGATGGTAGGGGGGGCGGCGTAGCTATATATCTCCGCAGCGAATTCCCCTACAAGATTATTTCTTTATCATCACAAAATTGCACTGCGGAGTATGTATTTGTAGAGGTTTGTGTCCGAGGGGCAAAGCTCGCAATGGGCGTAATTTATTGTCCTCCCTTGGTCGATTATTTCACTGAATTCGAATCAGTAATTGAATCTTTGGGTACGGAGTATGCGCATCACATAGTCATGGGTGACTTCAACACCAATCTCCTTGCCTACGATTCCTCTCGTTCCCGCAGGCTTCTGCATGTGATCGAGTCGGCAAGTCTTCACCTGCTACCTCTCCAACCTACTCACCACAACGTTGCTGGTGAGGACACCTGGCTCGATCTGATCGTCACATCCAATCCCTCCCTTGTTTTGTCTCATGGGCAGTACGAGGCCCCTGGATTTTCCCATCATGACCTAATTTTCCTCTCCTATATCCTTAAACCGCCCAAGGTTAGGCCTAGGGTTGTGTACAGGCGTTGTTTTGCGAGAATGGATGCTGAGAGTCTTCGTAAAGATGCTGCGGCCATTGATTGGAGGCTGCTGATGGAGGCCACTAGTGTCAATAACATGGTGGACATATTCAATAACACCTTGAATAGTCTGTTTGACCGTCATGCTCCCATCAAAAGGGTTAAATTAAAGCGTCCACCAGCGCCTTGGATGACTGGAGTGATACAGACGGCGATGCGACGCAGGGACCGAGCGTTCCGTAGGCACAGGAGGGATCGTACTGAGGAAAATTGGGCTGCCTTCAAAACTGCAAGGAACAAGTGTAATCAGATGGTGCGTAATGCTAAACGCCGCTTTATTTTCGACCGAATATCTTCTTCTTCTTCTGCCGATATTTGGAAGTTCCTCAGAACCCTAGGTATCGGCAAATCGCAGCATTTAGACCTGCCGAGCTCGATTGGTTTGGATGATCTCAATCGCCACTTTTCCACTGTCTCTAAATTGGATTCCCAAACTAAACAAAATACCATATCTCTTATCTCTGGTCTAATGCGTTTTTCCACTATCAGTCCTTACTGTTTCAGGCCAGTGCAGTCAGAGGAGATCCGGAAAGTTATCCTTGCCATTAAGTCCAAGGCAGTGGGTTGTGATAATATATCACGATACATGATCATAACCATACTGGAACCCCTCCTCCCAATCATAACACATATGATTAACTTCTCCCTACATTCCAGAGTTTTCCCATCGTTGTGGCGTCAAGCCTATGTCCGCCCTCTTCCTAAAATACCTAATCCCACCCTCCCGACCCAATTTCGTCCCATATCAATCCTTCCCTTTTTGTCAAAGGTCCTGGAGGCCTGTGTCCATAGGCAATTCTCAAGTTTTATGCACCGGAACTCGCTAATAAGCCCATACCAATCTGGTTTTAGGCCTGGACACAGCACCACTACCGCATTGCTCAAAGTTATCGGTGATGTGAAGGCAGGGATGGAGGACACCAAAGTCACTGTGTTGGTTTTGGTGGACTTCTCGAATGCATTCAATATGGTCGATCATGATATCCTGTTAGCGATCCTCTCCCAGGTTTCGGTATCTAATGACGCACTGGAATGGTTCTCATCCTATCTTCGCGAGCGACAGCAGTTGGTCCAGGTTGGCGATACGTCATCGAGCTGGTGCCAATTGACTGCTGGCGTTCCTCAAGGCGGAATTCTCTCTCCTCTTCTATTCTCAACTTTTATAAATAGAGTCACTTCCGAACTTCAGTGTGCGTACCATCTATATGCCGACGACTTGCAGTTGTATTGCCAGGCTAGAGTCGAAGATTTGCCCGATGCGATCTCAAGGTTAAATGCGGACCTGGCTACCTTGAACGATTGGTCAACAAGTTTTGGTATAGCAGTGAATCCCAGTAAATGCCAGGCAATAATTTTAGGAAGTTCCCGTATCTTTGGTAGAATCGACAGCGCAGCAGTGCCGCCGCTTCTATATGACGGTGCGATTGTCTCGCTCAGCAGTGACGTGAAGGATCTGGGACTGCACATCGACAATAATTTGACGTGGCGTGTTCAGATCGCTGGTGTTTGTAAACGGGTGACGGGCACGCTTCGGTCTTTGTATCGCCTGAAAAATTTTCTTCCGTCCTCCACCAAGATAATGCTTGTCCGTTCCTTGGTCTTTCCTATCATTGACTATGCTGATGTTTGCTACTACGACCTGAATGCAGATCTCATCAATAAACTGGACCGCCTTCTGAATAACTGTATTCGATTCATCTTCAACCTGCGTAAATATGACCATGTTTCTGCATACCGATTGCAACTAAAGTGGTTGCCCATACGTCAACGCAGGGAACAACGGGCACTAACCACTTTATACTCCCTGCTTAATTCCCCCACTTCTCCAAGTTATTTAGCCTCCTACTTTCAATATGTGAGCACCAACCACAATAAGTATCTCCGTTCCACAAACAATCTCCTCCTCCAAGGTCCCACACACCGAACCGACTTTCTCCACTCGTCATTTTTCATTCAGTCAGTCTTACTGTGGAATGCGCTGCCCACGGATATCAGGACGGCCTCCAGTCGGCTATCCTTTAAATTTAAAGTCAATGAATATCTTCGGAACAAACTGACACAATCAAGTCTCAATTAACACCCTCCTCAGAAACTTTATATATATAATTATATCAGATATATAAACCCATTATATATTATATATTTATTTTTATATTATATTATATTTTATATTACATATATATATTTATATATGTATTTAATTATTTACATATTATATTTATGTTTCATATTAGTATGTAGTATTGGTATGTAGTTTATGTACTAGGATACCTTTATACATATGTACGTACATTTATCACCCTCGTTTTATTATTTTTTTTTTCTTTTCGATAGATGCAAACTTCTTTCAAAGCCTACTGTAACACTTCTCTGCATCACCTTATGGTTGGCTGGTAGAGAATGCCATTCGGCATTAAGTCCGCCATTGTATACAGTTGTACATAAAGTGTTAAATAAATAAATAAATAAATTATCATTTATAATATTCATAGTAATACAACGGTTAAAAATAATAATAATTACGGTGAGTCTACTAAATACAATACTTACAAAAAAATCATATAAATTTTTCCGTTTTTGGAAACCATTGTCTAAGGGGTTTAATTTTCATCAAGAAGCAGGCCTCGTGTGTTAGGCCCCTCAACTATTCAAAGTTCTATCGGTGCCTGTAAGTCAGGCACAATAGGCTTACAGGCACACAATACGGTCGCTCCACCACCCTAACTGCACCGGAACAATGTCATTGCAATCAGGATTCAATCGCATTAGCGACATGGTAGCTGTCAGACATAAAAAGCTGAACAAAGTCCTAAAAGGATATATGTAGTATTTTTATATGACACTACTGGGATTCAGCTTCGCCTGGGTACTGTTTCTCGATGGTCGAATGTATCGAATCTTATACAAACTTGGTCCCAATGATAACATCGACCGACAATTCAATGCTCTCATTAAACAGTTATAGGCGTACCTACCTACACCTTTATCAATGTGTGAAATAATGAAAGTAGCTTTCTGCCAAGGACTTCGTACGCACAAATAGGCCATTCCAATTCTTCCCGTTCCTGTGAAAATGTAGAAACATCCTCTCTTAGTGCTCCCCTACACTGCTGAAGAGTCGCGGAGAACCTAACGGGTAACCGGGGCTCCGGCTCGACGTGCAGGAGAAGGAACGGGGTGGTTTTTAGTCAGTAAGAGTCTGACACTCCCTCCCGCCTCACCCAGGCGGGAGAAGTCATTCGATGATTTTCCTCCCTTAAAAAAAAAAAACACTCCTGAAGAAACATACATGCGAAGTTGTATTTTCGTAGGTCCAGTAGTTTCAGCTGTACGTCGTCTATCAGTCAGTTGCTCAGTAACGGTACGGTACTACATATTACTAGATTTCGTAGGCACAAATACGTGATTCCCGTTTAAACGTTCCTGTGAGAATTTATCGACAACCTCTCAAAGTGTTCCTCTTCACTCTCCTAGAAACATAGCAAAGTTTCAGCTACCTAGGCCCAGTAGTTTGGCTGTAGTAGATTTGCCGTAAACAAAGAGACCGATCATTCTTTTGATGGTAAGCGATTTTGAGCACCAGCAACACCAAAAAATCACAATTTTCATGTAAGAGACCTAGGGAAAATGATTCCAGTATCCGCAGGCACACGTCCATCAGTTTGGCATGTAAAAAGGACTATATTAATCGTTCTCTTTACCAATGCCGTAACGAAAGCGGTTGCCTGTCTCCTGTCATATGCGAAATTGACGGCTGATAGGTCCATTTACCTGCACGTGTGCATACACTCACCTTCATTTAACTATGACGTACATTTTCAATATTTTATAAAACTTTTTCAAACAGTGTTCACTATTGGTAGTTTCCTGTGGCAAAAATAAATTATTTTGATTTTTCATTAATTGGTTTGCCGATATACTTTATTTTGATTTATTCTAGCATTTATTTTAGATACAAGTGTGCTATTTGTTATAAAATATGATGACGTCATAAGATGGTATTTCGTACAAAATTCATAGAACAATATAGTTTTTGACGTTTCGATAAAAGTATTGAATTTGACTTGTTGTCAACTACCGTATTAATATAATTCAGCTGCAGTATTTTATTCTACCATTTATGTATATGCACAAAAATGTATGTAATGTCCATAATGTTCATAATATGTACAATATGTTTCAAACCGGCTCGACACTTTGGCAATGCGTAGAGATGTAGCTTCGTTGTGCATTTTCTATCGCTTATACCACGGGGAGTGCTCTGAGGAATTGTTTGACCTGATACCTGCCGCATCTTTTCGCCATCGACCCTCCCAACAGCGTATGCATCCCCATCATGTAGATGGTTGGCAGACCAGAACTGTGCGCTTCTCACGTAGCTTTCTATCTCACACAGTAAAACTGTAGACTGATCCTGTAGACGGTTCGGAAATACTGCCGACGGTATTTCCGAACCATCGAAACATCCAAACATCGGTTTTCATTCATCGGTTTACCTTCAGAGTTTAAGAAAAGAGGTTACTCCTTTTTAAAAGGCCGTCAACGCACCAGTGACTCCTCTGGTGTTGTGGGTGTCCTTGGCGGCGTTGATCGCTTACCATCAGGTGATCCGTCTGCTCGTTTGCCTCTTATTCCATAAAAAAACTACAGTGAAAATAAATTACAAATTCATTCGCATAAAGAATTTGGATCAACAAAATTACCTCAAATATGAGTCTAGGCTTGATGAACGATGTACATTTTGACTTCAGTTACATAAATTTGTACCAACACAATATTAAGTGCGTATTGTACTCACCACTAATACCATACCCAGCCAGGACTCTTAAGACTGAAAATGAGAGACGGTCTTAACTGAATTACGGTTTAGAATTTTCGGTAAAACTCAAGTACCCCGTAAGACTCCGTTCAGTAGCAAAATCCTTCGCCTCAACAGCCACGCTTATAGAACAGGTTACACCCAATACGATAATGTTATTACTCTATGTAAAAACTTATAATTAAAATTGTAATAACACAGTCATATTAATTGTACCTATCCATCAAGAACTCACAAAATCAGTCGTTATCTTTATCAACTCCGCCAACAATGAGCAACAGAAAATATCAACTTTTTGTCCAACGATGTAAAGCAAAAACCAAAACAAACAACAAAGTTAAACCTATCAATCAAATACAATAGCCACGTTCCACTGTGAACATCCAATTAGAATATCCATTAACTGGTCATTTCGAACCATCCAATGATTCGATAATCCGTTAATGCCGAAACGTCCAATGCAATCCGTAACTTTGTACCAATTAACCAACTAATATTATTGTATAACCATCTTTGTTCCATATGACACCCTAATGGAAGTGCAGCCAGCAGGCAGACAGAGGGAGATGTAAGCCCACCCATCTCCCCGTTGCCCAGGCACCCAGACAGACACAATACTACATATCTACAGCAGCACCCCCTCGATGCAAGCCCCGTACAAAATTAATACCTGCGAGGTGTAGTATTGACGAATTGGGCTTATAAAACAATGCAGTACAAAATACGGAGGGTACAACATATACAAAAAGGTTTATTCGGCTTGTTTAAAATTTTCGAACAAATTGAATGCAACGTCTGTGCGTGAGACAAACAAAAGTTTTATTTTGTAATAGAACCTTGGTTCCATGGTATTGTAAGAAAGAGACGAAAGTTTTTTTCAATTAACAATGTCGTTTGCTTTGCTGTAAAGCGTATGTTTACATATGTACAAACTTATATTTCCTTCTAAAGTTTATTTTCGAAATAAGTAGGTACCTAAGACAAGTGCTTAAGACTTCCCAGAATTTACATAGAGGTCTTGATAAAACCTCTTGTAATACACTTTTTGTGTCCATTTATGTTTCAAGATTGTTAATGTTAAATGTACAGACAAAACAACAACTAAATATGAAACATAATAACATTATTTAAGTCAGCTGATAGCAATGCAGGTACACCAATTAATTAACGCAAAGCAAGTAATTATTTTCTCATTTTGTAAATTCGTATGAATCTAAAAGTTGGTGCACGTCTCGTATGTTTGTGAAGACGGGGAGCAGACAGTCTGTCCCTTTTGAACGTTTTGTAATCCGCTTTGATAATATTAACCCTAACTTAGCTGGTATGCCGCCAAACATATTTGTCTGCAATGAATTGAGGTAGGGGAACGTTTCGTTTATGAATTGTACCTATTTATAGACCGAGGTGTCGTTTTGTGTCGATGACGGGTCATTATTAATTGTCTAGTTCGTTTAGGGTTTTATCAGATCGTGTAAATTATTGTATTATAATTTATGGCTGTGATTAAAAGTTGATCATATACTTATGTATTATGTTCCAAGAGAGTAAAATAATACATAAGTACGCAAGTATAATTATACTTTATCTACAAATCTTACCTGCTCAACAAAGGAACTATTCACACTCCTTGAATAACAGTCACTATGTTTATACATACGTACATCTACGGCTGTTGTTACATCTACGGCTTTCTATTTGCGTCTGAGTACAATATCTGAGTGTATTTCATATTTTGCTTTGTCATTCTTCACAGTAGAAAATAAGCTTGGCTTGTAAATGTCTGTTGTAAGAATGCTTTGAGACTTTTCTCACTTATTACTTTAACTTATGTGCAAGAGAGAGGTAAATCGAATGTTTTGGGGATTATTTTTACTCAGTGTGCCGACGGAACGAAGACCGTATATGCGTTTGGGATAAGCGGCTGTTTATGCAAACTAATATTTTAGTATGTCCATTTATCTTAAAAACTACTAGTGTGATATCAATGTGGTTTGCAGTGGTGGACTTTGGTGCATATCGTTCACCAGGGGACGCACCAGTAAACAGTTTTTGTACAATCTATTGTTCCCGTGTATATCTAATAATATTAGTCTGATTTTAATGAGGGTTCTTCCTCAGAGCATCGTGCGCGGTCGCGGCGATGTCGCGCAGCCTACTACTGGTTCGAAACTAGTAGAGCTTTTCTCAGTCACATTACGGTTTACGGTTTAAGATATTTATTTCTCAAAAACAATTTACATTGACTTGACTGAGAAATACAAAATATACATAAGTAGGTACAGAATGCGAACCTGTGCCCGAAACAATATATCCGTATTTATGAACAATCAAAAAATTACATTGAGTACATACTTAAAACACATCCAGTTACACAATAAAATTACTTTGAGTAGCCGAGGGTAATCTTAAAAATATTGGGTCGAGAATATCAAACATTGTGTTTTTACTAATAGGAATTTGCAATAGCAATGGTCTTATTACGTATCGAAGTTTCGAAACACATTAGTTGCTATGACAGATGTACAATAATAATTATGTTATGGACAACTATCAATACCGTGCCACACTTTTTTTATTTATTTACTTTTTTTTATTTATTCACATTCACGTGAGTAACCCGCGATTTTTAGTTAATTGTATATGTCTTACGAAAGTTATTATAAAAACACATTTTAAGCGTCGTGGGTATTTTCAAAATTGTTAATTTTGTTTTTAATGATATAAAGATTGGCTATTTGTCTAAGGTTAGTGATCGGGGCATTTGAATAGAAGTTTGATTGCACATAATGTAATGATGGAATTTCTAGATCGCAATTTTCATTAGTAGCATTGTATGTAAGGTAGATATTCTAGACTCGTTGCCACTCTGTTATATTGGACCAGCTAGTAACGAGAAGTGCATACTATAAATATTTCTTTTCCCATCATAAAAGTAGTGTTTAGCTAAGCAAATGGAATGGGATGTCAGTATGTGTGTAGTACCTACTACAAAATAGAGTGAAGGCACTCTAATTCACTACATGTAGCTACCATTAGGTATTGAATTTTATCTTGAATCGGTGATTTCCATTAAATGTAACATTGCATTATAAGCTTGTTAAAAGATGATTTTACACTTTACGGAAATGTTATAAGGCTGAATTTGAAATGACACGGAAAAAGCATTACATTATTGGAAAATGAAGCTTGATGCGTCCGTACAATTTGGCTCCAACTAAGTACATTTTGGGCGACCAAAAATGTTTAAGAGGATTTTTTGTGTAGATGTGTGTTCTATGTCAAAAGTGGATGTTACATTGTAATGTGCACCTCTAGTCCTTCGGGGATAAAAGCCGTGATTTTATGTTTTGTATGTTTATGTATACCCACATACATAACATAACATCACGCCTTTTATCCCCGAAGGGGTAGGCAGAGGTGTACATTATGCTACTGTACAATGTAACACCCACTTTTCACTATTTATGTTATGAGTCCCATGTAATAGGGGGTGAGCCTATTGCCATATACCGGGCACAATTCCAGACTCCGTGCTACTACTGGGAATTTTTTGAAAAACCCAGTAATACTTTGCCCGACCCGGGAATCGAACCCGAGACCCCTTGCCCGGCAGTCGCACTTGCGACCACTCGGACAATGAGGCAGTCACCTCATTGTCCGATTGTATATACCCACATAATTGCGGTTTATTTAAAATACATTTATTTAGCATCGCATAGCATTTTTATTTTGCATTTATTTATAAAGATGAATGGTATGTTTACAATCTCTTGCGATTAGGGACATATCGTGTAGTGCTTCTGAGGATAAAAATATATCATTTTCTAACAGCGAAATTAGTTACAAAACTATGTACTGGAGTCTTAAAAATGGTTATAGCATGTTGTATGGCCTGCTCTTTGAGGGTGAGGCAATCATATTCACATTGAGATGGGGTGCGTCTGACAGACTGACATCTCCGTTAGGGCATGTAGGTTATAGTGCGCTGTTATATCTCCTGTGCACTTTGTTAGCCTAATTGCGATCGGCCCTCTTGATCGAAACAGGAGCAATCATGCATTCCTATGTTTACAAGCGAGATAGATTGGATTTATTTTGTTAAATTTTGAAACAATGAAGAATTCAAATAGTGTCGCGGTGGCGGGACAGAACATATACGTTTTTATATGTGTGGTGGATTAATGCTCAAACCTTCTCCGAGTCAGAAGAGGGTTTGCTCAGCAGTGGTATATGGCAATAGGTTCATTACATAGGACTCATAACATAAATAGTGAAAAGTGGGTGTTACATTTTGTACAGTGACATTAAGTGCCGTAATGTTCACCTCTGTCTACCCCTTCGGGGATAAAAGGCGTGATGTTGTGTGGTACAATGTTTTGTAACTAAAAGTTTTCCCTCGAACGAACCTATAAATTTTAGTAGGTGAGCGTGATACGCTAATTAAATCAGTGTTGTCTGTTTGTAGTTTCCAAATGACTGAACAGCGCCCTTATGACGGGTCTCATCGAGTATATGAGCACCACTTGAATGCAACCGTTCGAATTCGTTCGGTTTTTTTAATTGAACCTGGAGTGTTCATGCAGGCTAGACGGCTTTATTGATGGAATAAATGTACTGTTTTTGCATACTAGAGGTATGTGTAGGTAAAGAAAAAACATTTAAACACCTCGCGAGGCGGAGCGAGGTGTTTAAATGTTTTTTCTTTACCTAGATCGAGACATCTACCTAGATTTATTACTCCCGGTTGCGAAAGGCTCTATAAACTAGCACCCTTGTCACCCGTGGGTTTATAGTAACTAAATCATGCAGTTACGCACGTCTAAATGACATTGTCAATATTTAAATTCAATAAACTCTCCGTTGGCGTAAATCTAAGACGGTGTACAGGATTCTAAATAAATAAAAAAAACCAACTTCAAAAAACCAAAAACTAATAACAAACAAAAAGTCGGGCAGTAAGTCGGGAGAAGTAGACAGAAAAATCTTTGTTTCGTGTTTTGACGACTGCCGCTACTGAATCCGCTACCGACGCCGCAGCTGACAAACATAGCATTTCATGATAGGGCTCAGTAAAGTATTTTGTATAGGTTTTCGACTGAGAGGAAATTGATCATGAAAATCTGTCATAGGCCATAAACCGTATACATATAAAGTGAACACGCTGGCCAATCTAGTAAAATGTTTTTTTTTACTTCAGCAGTGGGCAGTTAAACAATGTTGGTGACGTGAGCCCACCCTGCCTTACGCCACATGTTAATTTGTATGAGACAGACAAGGAATCATTCCATTTTACTTGGTTACATTGATCGGCATACCAGTACTCCAGCAGGTCAACAACTCCTGGCGGTACTTTAGAACTGGGATCTCTCAACTTAGCCCACAACAACTTATAGCTAATACAATCAAATGCGCGGCTTAGGCCTAGAAAGCAGGCATAAACGCTAGTATTTCTTTGTATGTATTTATATACTGTGTTCTTCAGTGTAAATATAGCCATGTCAGTGGACAGGCCCTTTCGGAAACCAAATTATGCTTTGTTTATTAGAAACCTCTTTTCGTTTAAATGTGGTATTATTAAGCGCTCGAAAACCTTAGAAAAAATGGTTGCTAAAGATATGGGCCTGTAATTAGACATGTTAGATACATCACCAGTCCTATTCTTTACAATGGGTACAACTATAGTCCTTAAGAAATTATCAGGTAACTAGCCATGGTCAACACATGCATTAAACAATTCTGATATACCGATTCTGGAGCATATAGTAAGTTCTCGACACTGAGTCCGTCGTGGCCCGGCGACTTACCGCGCTTCATATTCATATTCATATTCATTTATTTGCGTACCATAAAGTGATTAAGGTGTTACAATAGGCTTAAAGCTAAGTACATGTATGGACCCTGTAAGGGTACAGCAACATTTGTTATGATAAAGATAAAGATAATTAAAATCAAAATAAAAATGATAATTACTAAAATAAAATGTCATATTAAAATTCTTGGTAAGTCCAATAATTACAATGATACCTAAATCAAATTTAAACAATCATAATTAAATTAAAATAATCAAAATCAAATTAAAATAATTAAAATCAAATTACAATAACGAAAATCAAATTAAAATAATCAATAGGTTTAGGTTATGATAATTTAAGTTCAAAGGAAAGTCAACAAACATTAAAACAAAACTCATCCACAACAAACAATGTCACATCAATCATATAGTATAATTCAAGTAGCAGGTACTCTAAAAATTATTGCATTTTGTCATTCATGTATTCATCTATGTTATAATACCCTCTGTCTAATAGAAATAGCTTTAATTTATTTGTAAACATGTTATGTTTGTTAATATTCTTCAAGTGTTCCGGTAGTTTATTATATACCTTTATTGACATTACGTGTGTACCTGACGAATGCATTTTTGTCTTAGAGTGAATCTATTCTGTATTTCTTCTCGTTTTGTGTACATATAATTCAGGATATTGGCGTACAAATTTACAAATTTCAAATATATAAAGACAAGGCAAAGTCAACACCTCCAGTAGTCTAAAGTGAGGCCGGTAACTTTCAGCTTCATCTATGTTGACTAATATTCTCACAAGCAATGTTAAATATATCGGCTATCTCTCCTGGTTCCGAAGTTTGACCATCGTTTGTTTGCAGAGTCATATTATTGTTTTCACGTTTCATTTTTTTATTTGTTCGTTCGTTTACAATTCTCCACATTGCCTTTATTTTATAATTTGATTTTCGAATTTCATTTTTAAAATGTTGTTTTTTTGCTATCACTATAGCCTTTTTTATACAGGTGTCCAAGAACCCGGCGTCCAACTGGATTCCCACGATGCCCCAAGTTCTAACAGTACTCAGAAAAATATTTTAAAAAATCCAGCCTATGTACTTACAGAATTATACTGATTTCAAAAAAAAAGGGGAAATGAGCACCCTGTGACATACTTTTGAATGCTGTGACTGCTAATGCTGATAATTTCGATATTTCTTGGAGGTTTTGTAATCTAGGGTATTGCTGTGTCTAAATAGAATGTAAAAATAAAGTACTTATTGTACCATTTTAAAATAAAATATTATTTTAACTAAAGGTGATATGGAAAACTATTGAATTTCGCAACTTTGACCGACTGTAGTGTAAAAAAAATGTACCAAAATAGTATGGCAAGTGACGTCAAATTTTGACGCGTTTATTCCTCTTTTTAAAAAGGTATAATACTTACACATTAATTTGAAAAAAAAAATTTGATAATATTTTTACTCAACAACCTAATTTTTACGAAGTGCCTACCTACTAACGGTAACTGTCGGACCCTTTCTTATCTTAGAAACTGTTATGTTACTACTATTATTTACTTCGGTTCCAAGAGTGAGCAAGAAGGAAATACACACAGGTAGATGGGTTCCCAGTAGAATAAAAGCAAAGAATGTTAGTTTAAAGATATTTTATTACAATAAATGTTCAAAATGTTGACCACCCGCGGCAATACAAGCTCTCACCACAAGCGCTCTGACCACAAAATTTTGTCGATAAAGTTTTCGTCTTCTCAATGTTTTTGCAGGATTGTTTCACAAAACGCGACTCGGCTCGGATAACCTTTTTCTCCCTCACTCTTATCTGAATAATGGGGTACCATAAAGAAGAACCAGCAAATCGCAAAGATAGTTTCTGTCTTGCTCCCTCCTGTTGTAATAACGAATCACTATGGTGAGATGCATGCACATACCGTCGCTTACGGTCTAACCTGTTTTTTGAGAGGCCTGTTGTTATTTTTATGAGCATACAATATTAATTCTTTAGAGGTTAGATTCAATTCGTCGTAAATTTTTCTTTCAAAGAATTCTGTAAGACATCGTAAAAATTGGGTTGTTGAGTAAAAATATTATCAAAATTTTTTTTTTTCAAATTAATGTGTAAGTATTATACCTTTTTAAAAAGAGGAATAAACGCGTCAAAATTTGACGTCACTTGCCATACTATTTTGGTACATTTTTTTTACACTACAGTCGGTCAAAGTTGCGAAATTCAATAGTTTTCCATATCACCTTTAGTTAAAATAATATTTTATTTTAAAATGGTACAATAAGTACTTTATTTTTACATTCTATTTAGACACAGCAATACCCTAGATTACAAAACCTCCAAGAAATATCGAAATTATCAGCATTAGCAGTCACAGCATTCAAAAGTATGTCACAGGGTGCTCATTTCCCCTTTTTTTTTGAAATCAGTATAATTCTGTAAGTACATGGGGTGTCACTCACGTCAGCAACAGTTTTGTCAGGTACAATCCCACTTGACCTAAGAATTCAGGAGAGTGCCAGTTTGTATCGAACCAAAAGGGGACTCTTTAGACTATCTGCCACCGGGAAGGGAGCTCGAAAGAGATGTGCCTTACCTGGATCAGCCACATCCCTCCTCAAAGCTAATTTCAGTAAATTATGAGCTCCTGGGGAATGACGGCTCGGAATCTCCTCTCGCCAGCGTAGTTGCCGGTCCTCATATATATACTGATGGCAGCAGAATCGATGGAGGAGTCGGTTCTACCTTAAGTTGGTGGGAGGGGGGGCGCGAGACGGCGTTTTCCACTTTTAGTCTGGACTCTTCCTGCACGGTTTTTCAATCCGAACTGTATGCACTGAATAGAGCCACCAAAATGGCGAAAGACAGTAAAGAGAGTAGAGTAAATATCATGAGTGACTCTAGATCCTCCCTCGATGTCTTAAAAAACCCCAAGGTGAGCCACCAGTTAGCCAAAGAAATAAAACAGTGTATTGAAAACATCAGAGAGCAGGGAAGAGAGGTTCGATTTTACTGGTTGAGAGCCCATGTTGGAACGGTTGGAAACGAGAGAGCAGATGAATTGGCTAAAGCCGCTGCCAAAACAAAACACAACACCACGGCAGGCTACTGTAGAGTACCCATGTCTTATGTCAAAAAGAAAATCAGAGATGAAACCATCCGAAAGTGGCAGGATAGATATACAACCCCCACTACTGGGCAGGTAACTAAATCGTTTCTCCCGGATATAATAGAGGCATATCGATTAGTGATTTCGACAAAGTTGACACCTGCCCAAGTACAAGCGTTGACTGGACATGGAGGAATCGCTGAGTACCTGCACCGATTTAAACTAACAGAAAGTGCTGGTTGCGAATGCGATCCAACTATCAGTGAGTCTGTATGGCATATCATTCTCGACTGTCCTCGTTTCCTGGCCGCCAGAACCAACCTAGAACATCAGATCGATGCAAGCCTGGATCCTGCTAAACTGAGTTCTATTTTGGCTGACAAAGCAAAAAGACCGCACTTCCTAGATTATATAGATAAAATTTTTCGCAGGGCGGCTGAAAGAAACAGTACCCTCAATAACAGGAGCCAAGCAGTGGTCAGCTTGGACAACCCATCTAATTCTGCTATAGCAGTGAGCGGGGTTCCCCTTGAAACGACGGCTGATTCGCGGATTACAATTAAGGAGCGGGAAATTCTCCTTTACGGAGAGCACGGTACCAAAGGAATACGTATTCGGGGAGTTGCTTTGTTCATGAGCACCAGCAGCGAAAGACTGGGGATCGCCTTCTGCACTAGCGCTCACCAGAAATGGCTAACAATCTCGCCAGGCCTTGCCTCCCTGTTAAATGGCAGCACCTTCAAAACAAGCATGAGGCGCAAACTTTATGAAGCACTGCCAGAAACAAAACTGGTCGGTCAAAGCTGTCGATTGTTGCGGACGCGCAATAAAACAATCGCAATGTTTTCTGGCAACAATACGACAACCTGTTTTGAACAAGCATGCAAGGTGCTGACCAGTATAGGTAAGTGGGGTAAAGTAGAGGGCATATATTCTAGAGTTATCAGCGTGGATGCTGGTGTGGTGGCTTTCCGGCGAGGAGAGACAGCTGATCTCATGGGCTGTATTCACGCTTCAGAACAGCATGAAGTCATCGTTTATGAGGACAGGGGTGAAGACCTTAGTTTCCTCAGAAGAACGGTCCAGGGTTCACCAATCGCTGGCTCTTCAAGTGGTTCGGAGCGTCTGTAGCACAGGTATTCAGAACAAAGTGCTCTACAGCAACAGCAACGAAACACCGAAAGACAAATAAAAAAACAAACTTCACGGACCAACATGTGGGCAATAACATCAGCCATATGTACAGCTGCGGGTCTCATTTCGTCGACTTTCAGAAGGAGTGAATCCGGCTCCACTAGCGGGGGAGGCGACAGCGCTCGGGTGCATCCTGCCCAGTCCAGGTCACCGCCAACCAGAGCCGCCATGGGTCACGTCTCTCCGCCGAAGTTTCGCCATGCTACCACTCTCAGAGACCACCTCATAAACGCCTTCCTCGAGTTTGTCGCAGTAATAGAGGCAACAAAACAAGTCAACTTGCGAACTTGCAAAACGATCCTGCACACATATCTGCAGGGTAACGAGCTGTTACTGAATGATAGACTCGAGGCTGCGGAGGCGGTCATATACGACAACAGTAAATCGAGAGTATTGAGAGGAGATTCTATAAGTCGTAGTATGGCAGCTTACAACGCCACCGCAGGGTTTGTGTCTCTGGATGAGAAGGAATCGGATAAACGGGGAGTTGTGAAATTTAAAACTCCTCCTGAAGACTCCTTAGTGGTTGTTGCCAGGTGCACGAGGATTATGTTGGAGGATGGGATCTTGGAAATGGTGGGATCCATTTCGGAGCCTGGGCCGATCGGCGTGGTCTTTGGGGGCTGGGATGCCCCGACATTTCACTGGACAAATGGAGTGCCGGGATGCGGCAAAACTACATGGATAATGAACGAATTCGAAGCGGAAAGGGATTTAATCGTCACCACAACAACTGAAGCAGCAAATGACCTCAGAGGCAAACTATCCTGCCGAATCGGAGGATTAGTCAAATCCAAAGTCCGAACAATGGCATCCATTTTAGTGAACGGATTAAAAGAGCAAGAGAGCTGCCACCGAATCATGGTAGATGAGGCTCTCATGAATCACTTTGGGGCCATTGTGATGGCGGCCCGAATAACTCAGGCCAAAGAAGTTCTGCTGATTGGTGACATAAATCAACTTCCCTTCATTGACCGAGACAACCTCTTCCCCCTCATTTACAACCGCCCTACACACGTCGTGGCTATTAGCCAAGAACTTCTCTGCACTCACAGGAACCCTATGGATGTAGCATATGCTCTTAGTACTGTGTACAGTGGCATATATTCGTCTGCGTCGGGTGTGAGATCCCTTGAGTTAAAAAGCTTCTCAGATTCGCGGATACCCAAATCTCCTCCAAACACGTTATACCTGGTACACACTCAGGTAGAAAAGGAATCCCTTAAAAACCAGGGATACGGATCGGGTGTGGGATCCCGCGTACTCACAATACACGAGGCTCAGGGGCTTTCGTACGCGGCAGTGGTTCTTGTAAATACAGCGGAGAAGAAACAGCGGATACACGACAGTGTACCGCACGCCGTGGTAGCTATATCCCGTCACACTAACTGTAACAGCTGTGTTTACTACACGAATACCAGTGACGACGCGATCAGCAAATTAATCAGACGGGCGGTGGGTGAGAGTGAGCGGGGGATCCTGGACTATAACTTGAAAATGGCTATCAGGAATAGGGACATGGCGGTAGTGGGCGCTCTTTTGGGTGGGGAGGGCTCGCTGTAGGCTTGAATTGTTATGCAGGCGTGACATTGATATATATATATATATTGATATATGTATTGTGTGTGTTTAATAATGTTAAAATGTAGTAAATATAATGTAACGTAATGTAAATTTTATCAATAAGACTGACAAAATCCATTGGCACTACTGGAAACGGCTTACTGCTGCGTGAGCAGACGTCATGCATTCTTAAATGTTCTACAGTCGGTGGCGCTGTGGGCTGGGTCGCTCCGTTCCCTACGAAATGGTTGATCGGACCGATTGCTGGCCCTCACGTCATGCTCGTGAACGGGCGCCTTCTGCTGGAGCAGGTCGGCTCGCTCATCGCGCGTGTGAGCCGATCCAGTAAGGTTAATGTAAATGTAGTAAAACATGTATTGTGTATATATAGGTAGATATTAGACACAACTTCTTTGAGGAAAAAAAAAATGTGGTTAATGTAGCACGTAAGATTTCTGTAACAATTAATTTAGACTGTACATTAAAAGAAAATGTAATGGAATGACAAGGGCACGGACAAGAGTCCGTGGAGAATAAGAAATGTAATATATATAAAAAAAAAAAAGTACATGGGGTGGATTTTTTAAAATATTTTTCTGAGTACTGTTAGAACTTGGGGCATCGTGGGAATCCAGTTGGACGCCGGGTTCTTGGACACCCTGTATATTTTCTCGTAATTTCTATAGTACTTTGTTAGAATTGGGTTTTTAGTTTTAGTTACTACTATTTTTAGTAACCTTTTATTTTTACAATTTAGAAAGCCAATATTTATTATAATTCGTTCTAAGTTTAATCTTTTGTAATGATATACATTCATTCAGAATTTTTATTAGAGTGTTATTGAAAGCTTCATAATTTTTGTTAATGCTTTGTCCCGGTATTATAATTTCATTCCAAATTTCATTCTGTAATTGAGTTTTAAACAGTTGTATATATATTTATTGCTAAAGAATCTTTTTTTGTCTGCCAATTTGTTTGTTTGGTTTGTTGGGGTATATTTAAATATACCTCTAAAAACGTACAATTATGATCTGAGAATCCCAATTCTTCTACTGTTGTGTACATGCCACCAAATTTGAAGTTTGTGAATATCAAATCTATGCATGTTTTTGTTGTAGGTGTGGTGCGTGTTGGTATTTTAATTTGTTGTTTTAATTTATATTCCTGCATTAAATCTAATAACCGATTTGTTTTTAAGTCATCGGATAGAATATCGATATTGAAATCACCTCCTACAACAATATTTAATTTTGGGTATTTTAAGCTTCTTCTTCCCTTCTGTTCCAGTACATAGTTATGAGTAGTAAATTTTCATTTGGTAATTCAGTTGCGCATATCTCCAACACATACCCTATTGACATGTCTGTTATGTCTTTTCTTTGTATGGAGTTAATATGATCTCGGATTAATATACTAACTCCTCCGCCCGTTCGACTGTTGCGGCAGTAAGATGCTCTAAAATTGTATCCACTAAAATGTGTTAGATCTAGCTTCTCTTGTGAAAGCCATGTCTCCGAGATACATATAGCTTTATATAATAAATTTTGAGTAATAAAAGATTCAAGTGTTTCCTGTTTATTGTAAAGACTTTGCATGTTCTGATATAGTACTTTAAATGTTGGGTCCCCGTTTACGAAATGTATTGTTTTTATTTTCCTCCATAGTGATTGAGTGACAGACTTGACTAAGTGATTGAGTGACAGACTTGACTAAGTGATTGAGTGACAGACTTGACTAGAATTGTCCACCGTAATATTGATATCCTGTGCTGCTGTTGAATTTAGCTGTTGGTATTGTTTTAAGCTTGGTATTGTTTATATGAATTGGTTTTCCTTCTATGTACAGTTTATTACTTTTTATTATTGCATGTAATCCATTTTTTCTGGCCTTGTATAGCTCTTCTCGCATTTAGGCTCTCTCTTTCCGTGCGTTTACGTCCAAGAATTTCGACAAGAATACTCCCGTTCCCTGGAAACACTGGATGCTTTTCATACTTTTCACACAGTCAAACAGCTGTTGCGTGGTGACGTGCAATACACTAGTATCAAATGATGGCGGCGACGGCGTCTCCGGCCCACCACGGGCCTCATGGGCCACACTCTTACTTGCAGGTGTTGTGTGCAGCAGGGGTGCTGGATTAAACTGTTTGACAAACATATTGGCAATCATACTCGGGTCATCAGCCATTTACATTAACCGGTACACTAGCTTTATAGTTTAATTTATTTGTTTCCCTCTAAAATTTTCCGAACTGTTTATTGCATCTGTGAGTGGCTATAATATCCATTCTTATTTTATTTGCATTTGACTGTCACCATTTGATTTTATTTTTAACTCGTCGAGTACCGGTTTTGTAGACACAATTATAGAACAATAGGTTGCCGGTGACCGCTTGGTGTTTGACAGTTTAAAAACTTTTTTGCTACGAACCATATCATCATAATTATATTTTACCTTGACAAGGGCGTCCATGAAAGTTCTACAATTTATAGCTCTGCCGAGCCTCCAAATGACTTTCCCTTACATGATGGTTCCAACCATTGACTGTTCTCTTTTTCGAATACATTTTCCCCGATACGACAACTTGGCAGCCCTAGACATCAAGTTTATAATTTGATTATAATATTCATCAATTAGATTACAATGACCAGAGACAACCAAAATTTGACCAGTTACATATTTTTTCAAATTTATTACAAAGTTTTGAATAATAACGCTTTTGTTCATAAGTTCTTTGTCCCCAGATTATCTTATTGACTAATTGTCTACAGTTTGTATTAGTTTTCGGTAACACACAATTAACATTACATTCGATCAACAATGGAAAATGATCTGAATAAAATACATCATTTAGTACACTAACATTGTCGATCATACTAAGTCCCGCGGAAGTGGTAACGCATTGGTCAATCCAACTCGTGGTACCATGTGAATCACTCAAGTATGTGTAGGCGTTTGACAACGTACCGATCAACTCAATGTCCGCACACACCCAGTCCTGATCATTACAGTGTTCAAGCAGCTCAGTTCCAAATAACGTATTAGGACGCGAAACGTCAGCATTAAAGTCACCAAGCACTAATGCACTTTCCACATGACTACTTTCAATCACTGCACTAATAACACCTAGGCATTCCGTAAACAAGGGTTAATTATCCGGATCCTGCGTTGGCATATACACCGACACAACGATGAAACTGCGCCCGTCGCTGACCTGCACACACACAGCCGCCACGCGCGTCGAACCAGTGACAATGGGAATTACCCGATTAAACACTGAAGTTCGCCATAGAATTGCTACTCCACCAATCACCATAAGGTCTTCCTTTGAGCACCGGCAGACATGTCCACCGCTGATACCCCATGATAGGTAAAATCCGGGTGTATTTTATCCGGGTATCCCAGATCATCAGGGATCAGCCAATGTTTTTGCAGTGCAATTATATCATCCTTTTCGCAAAGGTCGGTAACATGAATACACGAACGTTTTATTGATCGGCAATTAAACGATACCAGGCTGATTTTCATTATTTTTTGGGTAATGATTTGATCCGGTAGCAATCTTTCTTTCCGTATATCTTCTATAAACTATGCCTCGAGGCCAGAAATTAGCGTCGAGAAATATTTTATCTTGCTCTCGTTCCGCGGTAAATTTAAAAGAAGAGAATTTTGTTTCTTTGAACTGGCTTAGTTTTTCAACCTTTACGACTGTGTGTCCGCAATCGTTGACGAATTCTTTGATATCGTCTTCACTTGTTTCTGCAACGAAACGGGATGCGTACACAAACGAGTAACTGGGTGCAATTTTAATTTTACTCGATGTTAAAACGGCTCGTCCTTGCTTATTTTATTCGTATTTATTAATTTTGGTTTTTCTGTTTACTACGGTCGTAAAACTATCTTCGGTCAAGGTTTTTAAAAGTATCAGATTCCGATGGACAAACAGGACTGCTTACTCTGCTTATACGATTCAAGTGATTTTGATTAAAGTGTTTGAGGTAATATTTTTGCTTAAACACACCGTTGCCGCTCGGGGCGAGGCGGCCGGCGAGCCACCAATCGACGCGCTTGCACGGAATGGCAACAGCGAGGGCGGTGCTGCCGCGGTCGTCGAATGTTGTGACACCGCCACCAGTGAATGCAATTTGCAATTTTCTTTTAAATATGAATTGCAACTTTTTTCACTTATACCCTCAATGTTGGAATACGAAGTACATTGATTCAATAGTGACCTGCTTTTAAGGCTTTCCAATTCTTCCTTCAATGTTAAAAGTTCCGATGATTTTACATAATCGCTGTGAATACGGCGTATTTCTTGTTTAACGGTTAGAATTTGTTTTAGCAGAGTCGTGACGTCGATGTAATCAAAAGTTACTGGCAGTAGGCGATGTAAGTCCTTAGCCACAAATGTAGGAAATAAAGTGGGCTCAGTTTCTTTCAGCAGCTTAATAATATCTTGCAGGAGCCGCTTGCCCTTGCCATCTCCTTTGCGCGTAGGACGACAATTCACTGCCTCTGAGAGCACGGACTTCGCGGTTATTATTTCACTTTCCTTGAAATTAGTCTCACAGATTTGAACTAAACTTAGTTCGTCAATAACGTCCAACTTGCACTGCAGAAAACACAAAATGTTATTTGACATGTTTACAAACAAAAGCGGGAATTTATACGGCGTCAGGACATGGACGCATACGAGGCCACGAAATGCGCGGGCGTTCGCGACGAGTACGCCGCGAGTACTTTAATAAAACAGTTTTCAAATTTCTTTATTTCGGGTACCGCGTCAACTACCGTTACTACTGGCAAAATTTCCATTAAGGTTACGGATGATACGCCTGTCGCTTACCGACCAAGACCATACAAGCTGTCGTACTCTGAAAAACTCAAAGTCCGCGTATTGTCCGTGAATCAAATTCGGAGTATGCCAGCCCCATAATATTAGTTAAGAAGAAGGACGGTAGCGACAGAATGTGTGTCGACTATAGGGCGTTTAATCGACTGACGGTTAGAGATCGATACCCTTTACCTTTGATAGACGATCATATAGATAGATTGGGTAATTTTAAATACTTTACCAGTCTCGATGTGGCGACCAGCTTTCATCAGATAGCCATCGAAGAAAGTTCAATTCATAAAACTGCTTTCGTTACACCAGAAGCTCATTTAGAATTCCTTCGTATGCCTTATGGGTTGTTCAACTCGCCTATGGTATACCAGAGAATTATTAACGAAACCCTTCGCGATCATATTGAGGCCGGTAATGTACTAGTTTACTTTCATGATGTTCTCTGTATGAGTAATAGTATCGACGAGGGTATCTGTTTGTTAGAAAAAGTATTAAAAATCCTAGCAGGGGCAGGTTTTTCAATAAATTTAAAGAAATGCTCGTTCTTGTCAATAGAGGTTGAGTATTTGGGGCGTTTGGTGGGTCAGGGTCAGGTTAGGCCGAGCCCTCGTAAAGTTCAAGCATTGGTTGACTCTCCGATACCCACTAACGTCAAACAAATACGACAATTTCTGGGCTTAGCTGGATATTTTAGGAGATACATCCAAGACTATGTATCAAAGACCGCCTGCATAGCACGCTTAATGAAAAAGGAAGTAAAATTTATTTGGGGTCCAGAACAGCATAAAGCGAGGCTGGAAATAATAAATCGCCTAACTAGTGCGCCAGTGCTGGCTGTCTTTAATCCGTCTTTGCCTACAGAAGTGCATACTGATGCCACTAGCGTTACGCGGTTACGGTGCGGTGCTTATGCAGAAGAAGGCTGATGGTACGAAGCATGTAGTCGCCTACTTTAGTCAGGCCACTCACAGCGCCGAGAGCAGGTACCACTCTTATGAGCTGGAAACCTTGGCGGTCGTGAGGGCATTGCAAAACTTTCGCCACTATTTAGTCGGCTTAAACTTCAAAGTTGTCACAGATTGCAATGCTCTCAAGGCTATTGAGAAAAAGAGGGACCTGCTTCCGCGCGTGGCGAGATTGTGGATTTATTTACAAGATTTCAATTTCACCATAGATTATAGAAAGGGCACAATGATGACACATGCGGACTACTTAAGCCGGAACCCTGTCACTGCCGTTGTACATCAAATTACGAGGCCACGTAATTGGGCACAGATCGCTCAGTCCGCAGACGACGAAACCCAAAGTCTTCTGCAAAAATTGCAGGACGGAGAATTGGATTCTCACAGATATGTCTGCCAGAATGGGCTACTTTATTATCGGTACACACCGGTAGGTGAGGAGGCCAGGCTTCTTTGTTTCATTCCTAAAGGTCACCGGTTAAGTTTGCTAAGAATATTTCACATTTCTTCAAGGTTCAATATTGGGTCCCTTTCTCTTTTTAGTCTATATAAATGATTTGCCATTTATATTTAAAAATAAACTAAATATATATTTAAAATGTGATACAGACGGCGATGCGACGCAGGGACCGAGCGTTCCGTAGGCACAGGAGGGATCGTACTGAGGAAAATTGGGCTGCCTTCAAAACTGCAAGGAACAAGTGTAATCAGATGGTGCGTAATGCTAAACGCCGCTTTATTTTCGACCGAATATCTTCTTCTTCTTCTGCCGATATTTGGAAGTTCCTCAGAACCCTAGGTATCGGCAAATCGCAGCATTTAGACCTGCTGAGCTCGATTGGTTTGGATGATCTCAATCGCCACTTTTCCACTGTCTCTAAATTGGATTCCCAAACTAAACAAAATACCATATCTCTTATCTCTGGTCTAATGCGTTTTTCCACTATCAGTCCTTACTGTTTCAGGCCAGTGCAGTCAGAGGAGATCCGGAAAGTTATCCTTGCCATTAAGTCCAAGGCAGTGGGTTGTGATAATATATCACGATACATGATCATAACCATACTGGAACCCCTCCTCCCAATCATAACACATATGATTAATTTCTCCCTACATTCCAGAGTTTTCCCATCGTTGTGGCGTCAAGCCTATGTCCACCCTCTTCCTAAAATACCTAATCCCACCCTCCCGACCCAATTTCGTCCCATATCAATCCTTCCCTTTTTGCCAAAGGTCCTGGAGGCCTGTGTCCATAGGCAATTCTCAAGTTTTATGCACCGGAACTCGCTAATAAGCCCATACCAATCTGGTTTTAGGCCTGGACACAGCACCACTACCGCATTGCTCAAAGTTATCGGTGATGTGAAGGCAGGGATGGAGGACACCAAAGTCACTGTGTTGGTTTTGGTGGACTTCTCGAATGCATTCAATATGGTCGATCATGATATCCTGTTAGCGATCCTCTCCCAGGTTTCGGTATCTAATGACGCACTGGAATGGTTCTCATCCTATCTTCGCGAGCGACAGCAGTTGGTCCAGGTTGGCGATACGTCATCGAGCTGGTACCAATTGACTGCTGGCGTTCCTCAAGGCGGAATTCTCACTCCTCTTCTATTCTCAACTTTTATAAATAGAGTCACTTCCGAACTTCAGTGTGCGTACCATCTATATGCCGACGACTTGCAGTTGTATTGCCAGGCTAGAGTCGAAGATTTGCCCGATGCGATCTCAAGGTTAAATGCGGACCTGGCTACCTTGAACGATTGGTCAACAAGTTTTGGTATAGCAGTGAATCCCAGTAAATGCCAGGCAATAATTTTAGGAAGTTCCCGTATCTTTGGTAGAATCGACAGCGCAGCAGTGCCGCCGCTTCTATATGACGGTGCGATTATCTCGCTCAGCAGTGACGTGAAGGATCTGGGACTGCACATCGACAATAATTTGACGTGGCGTGTACAGATCGCTGGTGTTTCTAAACGGGTGACGGGCACGCTTCGGTCTTTGTATCGCCTTAAAAATTTTCTTCCGTCCTCCACCAAGATAATGCTTGTCCGTTCCTTGGTCTTTCCTATCATTGACTACGTTGATGTTTGCTACTACGACCTGAATGCAGATCTCATCAATAAACTGGACCGCCTTCTGAATAACTGTATTCGATTCATCTTCAACCTGCGTAAATACGACCATGTTTCTGCATACCGATTGCAACTAAAGTGGTTGCCCATACGTCAACGCAGGGAACAACGGGCACTAACCACTTTATACTCCCTGCTTAATTCCCCCACTTCTCCAAGTTATTTAGCCTCCTACTTTCAATATGTGAGCACCAACCACAATAAGTATCTCCGTTCCACAAACAATCTCCTCCTCCAAGGTCCCACACACCGAACCGACTTTCTCCACTCGTCATTTTTCATTCAGTCAGTCTTACTGTGGAATGCGCTGCCCACGGATATCAGGACGGCCTCCAGTCGGCTATCCTTTAAATTTAAAGTCAATGAATATCTTCGGAACAAACTGACACAATCAAGTCTCAATTAACACCCTCCTCAGAAACTTTATATATATAATTATATAAGATATATAAACCCATTATATATTTATTTTTATATTATATTATATTTTATATTACATATATATAATTATATATGTATTTAATTATTTACATATTATATTTATGTTTCATATTAGTATATAGTATTGGTATGTAGTTTATGTATTAGGATACCTTTATACATATGTACGTACATTTATCACCCTCGTTTTTATTTTTATTTTTTTTTCGATAGATGCAAACTTCTTTCAAAGCCTACTGTAACACTTCTCTGCATCACCTTAGGGTTGGCTGGTAGAGAATGCCATTCGGCATTAAGTCCGCCATTGTATACAGTTGTACATAAAGTGTTAAATAAATAAATAAATATACCAAGAGTGGTGCTTTTTGCAGATGATACATCATTAATTTTTAAAGTAGATCGACGTACAAATAATCTTGACGAGAAAAAAGCAAAATGTATTAAATTCAGTTTACCAAACGTGCGTAGTAACGATTGTGATATTGTTTTGAACGGTCAAAAGTTAGAATTTGTCGACGAGACAGTATTTTTAGGCATTACGTTAGACAATAGACTACAATGGGGTCCGCATATAAAGGCGCTTTCGGGGAGATTGAGCTCAGCTGCTTTTGCAGTTAGACAGGTTAGACAGCTCACGGACGTAGATACAGCTAGGCTTGTCTATTTTAGTTATTTCCACAGCATTATGTCGTACGGCATTTTGTTGTGGGGTCGAGCTGCAGAAATAGAATCAATATTTATTCTATAAAAGCGGGCTATCCGAGCAATATATAACTTACGCCGTTGCGAATCACTGAGAGAATTGTTTAAAACGATAAATATTTTAACGGTGCCCTGTCAATATATATATGAAAATATAATGTATGTAAGGAAAAATAGGCACTTGTTTGAAAAAAGAAGCGTTATACACAATTTTAATACTAGAGGCAAAAATAAGTTAGCTATACCGCAATTCAGACTGTCCAAAGTAGAAATCCTTCATGGGGTTAGGTATTAAATGCTATAATAAAATACCAAATAGCATACTAGATCTCAATGAAAGTAAACTTAAAACATATATTAAGCGCGAATTATGTAATCAAGCTTACTACACATTGACAGATTATCTTGAAGATAGGAATGCTTGGCAGCGTGTTGGTTCGGCTCCACTGGACAATATTCAAATGTAGTCAGTAGTTAAATTCCAATAATAGGTAATATAATTTAATACTTTAATTCTAATGTAGACAATCTAGTTTCCTTATGGCATCGAGCATTTCTTTCTTTATTGAAACAAAGAGTTTCCTTTTTCTTGTATAGAAGCACTATTTCTATGGATTGTCAGTATGCATATGTGAGCACCATGTTAGACTTAAGATTTTTATATTTTTTTTTTATTTTAGTAAGTTATTAGTATAATGCGTCAAGCGTGTCTTTGCATTGTTCTCACATATGCGTACAGTATTGAAATATGTATCAGAGACATTGTAGAAAATACTTTTAAAAAAAAAGTAACGAATGGAGTTTCTTGCTCGTTCTTCTCCATTCGAATCTACATTTTGGAATGAGCACCTAGCTTTACCTAATTTCACTGACGGACTGACTGACAGACTATTATTTATTTTGTATTTGTTGACGTTTCAAAACTATGGTTTAATTAAAATAAATGCTTTGACTATATAAAGCACTGTCTTGTATGCATTTCAAGTAAACGTGTCCCTAGAGCCCCTTACCAATCGATTATATTATCTGTTATCAATAAAACTGTTGAAAAATTAGTAATGGCACAAGTTAATAATTTTCTAGAAACATATAACATACTCTCTGATTCACAATACGGTTTCAGAATGGGAAAGAATACTGCCTCTGCCCTGTCCAGCTTTGCTGAGTATGTACATGAAAGTCTAGACTCTGGCCTACAATTAATAGCGCTTTTTATAGACTACAAAAAAGCATTTGATACCTTAGATCATGACATACTTCTACAGGCTATGGATGAATGTGGTATTCGCGGCCCGACTAACAGCTGGTTCAGGAATTATTTAAGTAATAGAGAGTTACGTACAAAGATAAGCAGTGTCACAGGGGAAGCGGCGCCAGTGAGCCTGGGTGTGACCGGCTCAGTTTTCGGACCCGTGGGCTATGTCATGCATGTTAATAGTGTGTCGAATGTTGTAAATAATTGTCAAGTTTTTATGTATGCAGACGATATGTGCGTGGTTTATGCGTCTAAAGATATTTTACAGGTACAAAGATATTTGCAGACAGACTTCGAAAATATAACCAAATGGGCTCATGACAACGGGATAATAATAAACTTCAAAAAAAACACTATGTATGCATATTCATTCGCCATAGAGGTATAATCAAAGTGCAAAAAATACAAACAAAAATAACATTAATTTAATAGGTCACACATACTACTGCTTTCATAATAACAAACATGGATGTAATTGTGATGCCATTCAATATGTCGACAACTTTAAATATTTAGGCTTAAAAATAGATAAAATCTTAAATTTTTCAACTCATGTAAATGATATGTGTAATAGGTTACGTTCAGTGCTAGGCAAGTTCTTCCAAATACACAGAATAGTCAGCTCAGACACAATGAGGATGGTTTACCACGCGCTTGCCGACTCTCTGATCAGCTACGGTCTATTAGTATACGGGCGTACTTTCCAAACTTACTTAAATGATATTAAAAATTTACAATTTTTTTTTTAAAAAAAAAACGTTGCCCCACATTAGGATTTTCTCCTGTGTCGTGGGTGCGTTTACAAACACACAATTTCACATACACAATGACACCCAGACCCGAAACAACAATTTGTGGATCACACAAAGTGTTGTCCTGTGCGGGAATCGAACCCGCGACACGTTGCACGGCAGCCGGTTGCCCAGCCACCGCACCAACCGTGCAGTCAAATCAAAGACTGATAAAATACTTAGTGAGTAAGAAAGAGAAAAACATCTGCAAAAAGGATTATGATAAACTATTTCCACTGTGTAAAATACTGCCCATAGATAAGAAAGTTGAGTATTTAATAGGATTAGAGTTTTACTATAGCAATGAATATAAATGTATAATAGAGAAAAAATATAACGCTAGAAGGGCTAGAGAACATATGTTAAATAAACCTAGAATAATAAACTACTATGGTAAGAGAACTAATAAATATATAGTGCCAAAGATATTCAATAAAATAGATATATTGAGAGAGGAAAATAAAGTGAGTTTGTTTATGTTGAAGAAGAAGCTAAGGGGAGAATTGCTTAAGAGAGCATAGGCAATGCATTTTTTTAATTACTATCCTTTATAATGTGTATTTTTCGTTTTTGTTTTGATTTCAGTTTACTTTTAATGTTATATAAAGTACTTAATTAGCTAGTAAGAATAAGAAATGAGCGCTTCTCGCCGTTAAACGATATGTTTGGCGAGGATCGTTAATTATAGAGGTAAGAACAAAATTTCTTTCTGACTGGATTTAGGTGTTGCATTGTTCTCACATAATCGAACCAATAAAACTATGTAACTAGAGAATTGTATTGTAAACCTGATTGAAAAAGAGTAACCTATGGAGTTTCTTGCTCGTTCTTCTCCATAGGAATCTACGCCTTGGAATGAGCAACTAGCTTCACTTATAAAATTTGTTGTTTGACGTTCAAAAGTGCCATCCTGGTCTAATTGAAATAAATGATTTTGACTTTGACTTTGACTTTGAAAATATTAATCCTAAAATTGTACTTTTGTTAAATAAATAAATTACCTCTTGGGAAAAACCTAGTGTACCTTTTGACTTTGCATATGGATGCTTTAGGCCCATTGCCTGAGTCCAATGGTTATAAATTTGTATTACTCATTGTAGACTCCTTTACAAAATTTTGTTTGTTATATCCAATTTATAAACAGGATGTAAGTGAACTCAAACGCACATTTACTAATGCAATTTCGCTCTTTGGCGCCCCTAAACTCTTAGTGGCCCATCGCGGGCGAATGTTGAATCGTCCAAATTTTCGACGTTTTTATCTGAGCTGGGTTGTGAGATCCACTTTATAACTCCCGAAATGCACAATGCCAATGGGCAAGTGGAAAGGTACGTCAGAACCGTATTCAACATGATTCGAATTGAGACGAATCATAAGGATACTAAGTGGGCCGAACAACTCTGGAGGCTTCAACTCATTCTGAACATCACGAAGCATAAGACCACGCAAACTTCGGCTTTGAGGCTACCAGTGGATATCGACGCCACCACACCGGTCGTCAGGACACTAATCCGTGACGTGACAATCGAGATATCTCAAAATCTGGAAGGCCGGCGGGAATTGAGTAGAGCTAGAGCTCAAGAACTGTTGGCACGAAATCAAAGCCAACAAGATGACTATGTTAACCAGCAACGGCGGACACCGCGAACTTTTAATGTTAATGATTTTGTGTTCGAAATAAAGTATTCCCAGTCGACAGGAAAACTGGATCCGTGTATGCGCGCACCTTATCGGGTGATCAAAGTATTACCTAGTGGTCGATATCAGTTGAAACTGCTCAGCGGCTCCTATGGCAAGACTACGCAAGCAGCTGCTGAGTATATGATACCTTGGAATGGAGAATGGTGTTCTGAGTATCGCGAGGCCTTCTTCGAGGGTAAGTGTTTTATATATGTTGGACATGCGATTCAGGGATGCCTCTGTCCATATACTGGTTATGTATGTATGCTGGACGTTCGATTCAGTGATGCCTCCGTCTGGGTATAGACGTACCTATAGTGAGAGGTATCGGTCTATAAGAACTAATGTGTTCGTGCGATTAAGAGATGCCTCCGTCAACCTCAGGCAGAGGGGACGCCTTCTGTCTGATCTGTTCACAGGTGCTGCATGCTGCCCACATTGTTGGAGGGCCGCTACTTACTTATATGAAGACTACGGAAGTACATTAATGAGAGCTCTCACATATTCGATTTTGAAATTTGCATTAGCATTCCGAAACAGCAGTACCTTATACGTGGTTATGTTTCAGATAACGAAGAGTATGATTCTGGTGCAGGCTCATCCTCAGCCACCCTCAGACCTCGGACAGACCTCCCTCAGACGAGGAGACAGCCGGACCAGGTGGTGCCCCTTCAGCAGCAGGACCAGCCCTTGTGATAAAGAGCGTCACGAAGATGGCGCCGAGGACGACGCCTCTTCAGGATATGCCGATTTAGGAACCCCAACAATAGTACCTAACATAGCCTATAAAAAGCGGCGCAGACGCTGGTGGGGATTATTTGCTCGTCAGCTCTCGCGGAGGTCGGTAGTAGTCGGCGCGATTTGTGAATGTTTTTGTATTGGTAAAAGTGCTATAAGTCTTGTGAGTACATACTTTTCTCTTATTGTGATTTTGCTTGGTGTTTTGATTTTGTACTTAGACTAAGTTAAATTCCATGTAAATTAGTTTTAAGAGGTTAATAATATTTAATAAAGCCTCATTTATTCCTTAATAATCGATTTACATATTTTTTTTTTTTACAGTATCGAATTTATATAGATTTGTAGTAACAATTTAAGATTTTTAGTTTAAAGTTTAGGGAAAAAAATATACAGCACAAAGTTTATTAATAAGTAATTTGATTTTCATGCATATTTTTTTTTTTTTAATATTTATTAAGGACCTCCCTACAGAGTAAAGGCCTCCATTTTTCTCCATTGATCTCTGTCTAAAGCCTTTTCTAACCAGTCATTTCCCACTGTGTTCAGTATTTCATCGAGCCACCTCTCCCTTGGTCTACCTCTCTTTCTCTTTCCTGACGGCCCCTTCCAAGTAGTTATCCGTTTCGTCCATCTATAGTTTTTCATACGTGCAACATGGCCAGCCCATTTCCATTTTAATTTTTTGCAGTGTTGTAAAGAGGTTTAAGAGGTTAATTTTTGTTTAAATATAAAACTCTGTTTTAGTGCATAAATTTTGTTTTTTTCAAGGGATTTTGCTTTTGAAACCTAATTATATTGTGTTTTACTGTGGGAGAGCCATGCTTCGGCACGAATGGGCCGGAGTGCTACCAAGGCGTCACAGAAAACCGACGCGAAGCAACGCTTGCATTGTGTTTCGTCGTGTGAGTGAGGTTACCGGCGGCCCAATTAACCCCCCTCCCCTTCACCAATCTCCCAGATTCCTTAATCCCCAACAATCCTCAAACTCCTAATCCCCAAAAGGCCAGTAATGCACTTGTGACGCCTCTAGTGTTCCAGGTGTCCATGGGCGACGCCGATTGCTTACCATCAGGTGATCCATCTGCTCGTTTACCGGCTTATGTTATAACAAAAATATACCAACATTTTCATATCATAATTATTTTATACACTTTAATATTATTTCAGCATTCGGCTTAATAAGTATGGAACACTGTATCTCAACAGAGAATGAGAAAAGTATTAAACTAGTCCATTTTGTCAAGGAATGTCCTGATTGTTCGGATTTTCCAAGAGATCAGGTATGTGGCATCCATCCAGATGGTGAAGGATTCAGAGTCAGAACATTCAAGAACGAATGCGAACTCGAAAAGTACAATTGTGAAGTCAAAGAAAATTTTACAATCACTGATTACTTTATTTGTTCTAACAATGCGAACGCAGAAGCCAATGAAAGAGATAACAATAAAGAGAAATTTCAAAATATGTTTAAAAAACACAAAAACTCTGCGAATGAAACAACTAATGATGACAAACTTCATACGATGATTGAAGAAAATACTGTAAATAATACCAATAAATTTAAAAATCTAATGATTTTACATGGACCTATGTCACTAGGTGCAAATATTAATAAAAGTTTTGCAGATTTCTTTACATTGACTCATAGTTATGGTATACCAATGCAAAGGTTGAAGCTTAATTTCAACGACACTACAAGAAGGAATATAATTAAAAATCTCGGTCCGCTCAAACTGTTCAAACCTCGGTATACTATACCGAAGGAAATCAAGGAAGATGACTGGCACTTGCCCACATTAAACACCTGTTTTCATAAATGTCCAAAGGTAAGTAAAGATATGTGATGTATACGAAAGACATGCATATTGTTTGTAAAATTGTTGTTTTTTATTGCAAATTAATATATATATATATAACTACATAAATATTTACAACTTAAAATTAACTACAACTAAACTATTAAATAAAATGAAATTAAAAAAAAGAAAACAACAAAAATTATACCCTTAATTTAGGCGTCAAAGTATTCATCCGCATCACTATCACAGGGCAACGTTCCCAGAAGACTGGCAAATAAGCATTGCCACGTTGAATGGCAATACTTATGTTCTGTTCGAAAAAATAGCCAGCCCTCTGGTCACGTGTAGAGTCGATTAGCGTACGGGCGATATCTTTAAAAACAGAGTGTGCACTGGGACCCCATGGCCCAAGTGTTTCGACCCCAAACGGCTCAAAATAGTAGTTACCCACTAGATTTGGCCCTAGAGAGCCTCTGCGGCGGAAGCAGCTGCACCAACGCATGCAGCGGTACTTAGAAGATGTGATGGCGCAAGGTTGTCTACCCACGTCGCGTCCTACACCAAAGGCCTATCCATCTTCCAAGGCAGCAACGACATACCATCTGGTCTTTTGCCGTCATCACGTACCAAACCATTAGGTTCTAATACGGCTAGTACACCGGCTGAGGCAAGAGCACGACGAATGATGTCGTTGATGCTGGCATGGCGAGCTATACGGCCTGCACTTCTGCAATAAGGAAGATCATGGTCTCAAGCCATCAAGTCTCTCTCCACAGCGACAATAATGCGGAGAAACACAAGGAGCACCTAAACGTAAGCATACGGCTAGGCGGAACGTTATGTCATCCAACCTATAAAGGATGTACCAAGTACCTATGAAGGATGACGGGAGTGCCTGAAGCCACAATCCTGATTCCCATTCTCCCACAGCCAATATGCGAGCTCGCTCTGCAGTATTAGAAGACGATATGATTAAAGACTCACGAATTTCACTGCACAGCGGCATGTCCCACTGTCTCTGAGAAGATGAGTGAACAGGTAAATCTGTAAGTAGGCAAGCCATTTTCCACACTTCCACTGAATCAGTCAAAAATGGCACCTCAAAACTGATCAGTGACGAAGAAATAATTTTCCTGACTAATTCAGAGGTACTGTGGACCAATGACGTAGCTTGTTGCCAAGCTCGGTCATCCAAAACCACATCAAGTATGGATGACAATGTGTGTCTGATAATTTTGCCTACTTTTTCTAAAATATGTAAATGTTTCCATAGATGTGAAGCGCGGAGAATATAAGTAAAGTAGCTGTTGCCCGTGACTTCGTCCGCGGAGATTAATGACTTCTGACAGAATTCATCAGAATCAATTCAGTGCCCAATTAAGATTTACCTATTGTGAAATGATTTATCGTAATTTCAATAAATTAAAAATCTCGCAGGGTTATTACCAGTCCCGGCCCGATTACGTAAGTTTTGAGTAATAAAAACTTCGACTATTGTTGTACAGAATCTCTATGAAATAAGTTCAGTGGTTAAAAGATAGAGAGTCCTGGAGCATTGACGAATGGTCCCGTTCCCGAGGGACTTCTGTGATAAAAACTATCATACGTTACTTAGGTCCCAAATCATCGTTTTACCGAATGTAATTCAAAAAGATTCAATGATTCTAGATTCAATTTTCATTCCCAATTTCACACCAACTATCATTCCCTATTTTATCCCCTTAGGGGTGGAATTTATCAAAATCCTTTCTAAGGAGATACCTATGTCATAATAACTTTATGCATGCAAAGTCTCAGCCCGATCGGTTTAAAACTCGCAAAGTATCACACAAACTTTCACCCTCTATATTACCCACTTTGGGGTGGAAATGTTCAAAAACCTTTCTAAAGGGATGTGTACGTCATAATATCTACATAAAGGTTGTCTGTAAGAAATCGCCTTGTGCGATAAGACCGCCCATTGTACACTATTTTGTTTTAGGAAATATTGTCCTGTATTACAATTGTGTGGTGTACAATAAAGCATATATTATTATTATTATGTATGTCTTTACCATTCACGGGACCACAGGGTCCCGGTCATTTGGGAGGCGTACGAGGGGCCGGAGCCAACTGCGCAGAGGCCCTTTAGACAACTTTAATCTAAATGTAATGGAGACATAAACCGGCGACTATCCCTGTATGCACTATGGAAATGCACCCAAGGACAGTCCCCGGTTAGTGTAGGACTATTGTGAATAATGGAAAAAAAAAGGTAGGGATAGCCCTACCTTTTTTGGATTGCTGTGGATTTGTAAATTGGGAACTATGGATGACTATGGCACCTGCCGAGACAATGTAATTTTTACACGTAAAAATGGCAGGCGGAGACTCGCCAACTCACCAACTGGGCCCCGGGAATGGTTGCTAGATATAGCAACATAGGGGCAACGAGAATGTGAGTGGCTGAAGGGTTAAGGGTTATTATTATTATTATTATCTACCTGCACGCCGAATTTCAACCCGATCTGTGTAAAACTGACAAAGCCTCATACAAACTTTCATACCCTACATTATCCCATTGGAGGTGGAAATGATCAAAATCCTTACTTGGAGATGCCTACGTCATAACATCTACTTTCATGCCAAATTTCATCCCCATCGGTGTAAAACTGACAAAGTTTCATACAAACTTTCACCCCTATTTTATCCCCTTGGGGGGTGGAAATGATCAAAATCCTTTCTTAGAGGATTTTTACGTCAAAATATCTATCGGCACGCCGAATTTCAACCAGATCGTTTTATAATTGACAAAGTTCCATACGAACTTTCACCCCCTATTTTACCCTCTTGGGAGTGAAAATGATCAAAATTCTTTCTTAGAAGATGCTTACGTCATAACATCTATCTGCATGCCAAATTTCAACCTGATCGGTTTAAAACTGACAAATTCTCATACAAACTTTCATCCCGTATTTTACCCACTTGGGGGTGGAAATTATCAAAATCCTTTCACAGCGGATTCCTACGTCATAACATCTATGTGCATGCCAAATTTCAACCCGATCGATTTAAAACTGACAGTCTCATACAAACTTTCATCCCCTATTTTACCCCCTTGGGGGTGGTAATTATCAAAATCCTTTCAAAGCGGATGCTTACGTCATAACATCTATCTGCATGCCAAATTTCAACCCGATCGGTTTAAAACTGACAAAGTCCCATACAAACTTTCATCCCCTATTTTACCCCCTTGGGGGTGGAAATTATCAAAATCCTTTCACAGCGGATGCTTACGTCATAACATCTATCTGCATGCCAAATTTCAACCCGATCAGTTAAAAACTGACATAGTTTCATACAAACTTTCACCCCCTTTTTTACCCCCTTGGGGGTGGAAATTATCAAAATCCTTTCTTAGCGGATGCCTACGTCATAACATCTATCTGCATGCCAAATTTTAGCCCAATCTGTCCAGCGGTTTGGGCTGTGCGTTGATAGATCACTATGTCAGTCAGTCAGTCAGTCAATCACCTTTGAATTATATATATATAGATATATATATATAGATTTTGGTCCAGAATTACCGAACAGTACCGAATTAGGGTAAAAGCCAATTGTGTGTTGATTTTGTGTAATCTATCCGAAATGTGATTGAAATTTTGTATCTTGTCCTCGATGAATTTAGGAAAACATTCATCGAATATTGGTGGAACTAGGAGGTGAAGTGAGTACTTACCAATAATTTTGATATTTGGAGCTATTTGATTAAATTTTGCTAGAGTCGTTAGTCTGTCTGTAGAGTCAGGAATGTATAGTTCACAAATGTATACGAAATGGATCCTGGTTTATGTTTTTATAATAACTATCGTGAGACATCCTAAAGTAACTAAAAATCTCCGGTTACTCACGTGAATATATTAAGAAAATCTCAACACTGACTTGCTTGCGATTGAAGACTGGTCAAGGAAGTATGGGGTTGCAGTGAATGTAGGTAAATGTCAAGCCCTCATCTTGGGTAGTTCCTATTACTTGAATAACCTAAATGTCAATCAGCTTGATCCGATAACATTTAACCAAACCACCATACCATTGTCTCCTCAAGTAAAGGACAGGTTTATATCTGGACAGCGGGCTCAACTGGAACTATCAGGTTGCTCGGATTGGCCGGAAAGTCATGCCACGCTACGATCTCTCTACAGGTTCAAGAACTTTCTACCACCAAATATCAAGACGCTGCTTGTTATTGTTATTGATTATGCTGATCTTTGTTACTCCGATCTATCCCAAGACCTTCTTAATAAATTAGAGCGAATGCTGAATATTAGAATAACTGTATCCGCTTTATCTTCGGTCTTCGTAAATACGCCACATCTCTTTCTTTCGCGCTATGCTTAAATGGCTTCCTGTCCGTGAGAGGAGATCCCTCAGATCCCTCTGCATGCTCTTCTCTATTCTTAATGATCCTTGTGCTCCAGAATACTTAAAATCCTGCTTCCAGTTATTAGGCCGTTACCACAACCGTAACCTCCGCTCGACGGACAACTAGCTTCTTGAAATACCTTCCCACTGCACCTCTTTAATATCTAATTCCTTTACAATAACTGTCATCAAACTTTGCCAATTTGTATATTTTTTGTAACTTAACTTTAATTTGTTTGTTGTTTTTTTGTTGCTTTTGCCAATCAGGTCTCTAGGAATGATCCCTGGGAAAATTTTTAGTAACTAAAAAGAATAAATAAATAAAAAAAAGCTCTACTCTATTACTTTCTTTATTTTATAATACATATTTTCATTAATTTCAAGTAAACTTTTACATAACAAATTGACATATTACTTTTATCTTGACAGTCTATCTTTGCTCATGTTTTGGACGAAAAATTCAATAAAATCCTACTTAACCTCACCGAACCTAGGTAGATTAAGCTAGAGCTCCTCTACTCTTAAACTCCAAAATATGCAATAACAAACGACACTAAGATCACTAGGGGCGGATGTTGCGCGTCTATATGTATAATACACATATAAATTATTCTAGATGTTGCCCGCGACCTTCGTCGTTGTAGAAAAATGAATTTGGATAGAATTTGAGCTTTTAAATTAGTCTTTACCAAGGGATATTCTGCGGTATAAATAATAATAATAAATAAAGTATTTGAGTACTAATACTAAATTCACTGCTGCAATCTGATTCTAGGAATGTTTTAACATATTGAGTCAATGTTTTAAACACAATTTGATAAGGCAAATCAAAACATGTTGGAAATGGACCCCCCTCTCTGCATATATCACTTTCAATTCTTAGTCTAGTCTCAGTTGGAAATCCAATAGGATGTGTAGCTTGGAGAGAAAAGTATTTCTCATAAATAGATATAGCATCTGCCTGAGCTTGGTCAGAGCTTGTTGTGCATCCGTTCAATAAATTATCTCGGAAGTGCATGTCAGCCATTAAAAATTCTAATAAAACCCTGCAGGACTCTTGTTCTAAAAATTCTGTGAAGTAAAACAAAATTGTTTTATTATGTAAAATGTCTTTAAGATTTAGAGAGCCACTGGTCAAAATTTCAATTTGTGCTTTGATGTAAAAGGGGCTGTTTATGAAATCATTGTAGTGATTATTTTCTATTTGGCTAATTAGAACTTCTTGCACTGGGTTAAAGCAGTTTTCTTGTATCTGTCCCTCAGGTTGACAGATATTTGAGATTACAGATTTTCTTTAACTATCTGGTAAATCCAATTGGTATGGGGCTTCTAAAGCAACATATTTCTTAAATGTAGCTACGGCTTCCTCAGTGTAGTCCCACTGGAGCTGCTTGTTGTCACTGGATGACTTTGAGTGCGCAGATGTGTCATGTTCAGATAAGTTGCTGCAGGAACTCATTGAACATTCGTTAAAGCGTGCATTACTCGTACTTGTGAACACATCATTATTTTCTCTCCAGTTGCACTTTTGTGACTTAATAATATCTTTGTCTTGTTTCGATACATGCTTGTATGGAAGATCTAAACTTTGAGTACGATTAATTCTTGATAAATTCCCAGTTTCAGTGGTGTTAGTTGAGTTCATTAGATGTTTCCAGAATTCTTCTATTTGCAACAAACATTTAATGAGAGCAGGTTTTCTTATTGATTCCATGTATTGTATAAAATATTTAAGTGCCTTCTTTTCAAATATAATATCATTTACACTTAGAGACAACTTAGAACTCTTCTCAAACCTTTGTTTGGTTTATCACTCCCAGAGACCACCTCATAAACGCCTTCCTCGAGTTTGTCGCAGTAATAGAGGCAACAAAACAAGTCAACTTGCGAACTTGCAAAACGATTCTGCAGACATATCTGCAGGGTAACGAGCTGCTACTGAATGATAGACTCGAGGCTGCGGAGGCGGTCATATACGACAACAGTAAATCGAGAGTATTGAGAGGAGCTTCTATAAGTCGTAGTATGGCAGCTTACAACGCCACCGCAGGAATAAGAAGGAATCGGATAAACGGGGAGTTGTGAAATTTAAAACTCCTCCTGAAGACTCCTTAGTAGTTGCTGCCAGGTGCACGAGGATTATGTTGGAGGATGGGATCTTGGAAATGGTGGGATCCATTTCAGAGCCTGGGCCGGGCGGCGTGAACTTTGGGGGCTGGGATGCCCCGACATTTCACTGGACAGATGGAGTGCCGTGATGCGGCAAAACCACATGGATAATAAACGAATTCGAAGCGGAAAGGGATTTAATCGTCACCACAACAACTGAAGCAGCAAATGACCTCAGAGGCATCAAAGGCAAATCAACTTCCCTTCATTGACCGAGACAACCTCTTCCCCCTCATTTACAACCGCCCTACACACGTCGTGGCTATTAGCCAAGAACTTCTCTGTACTCACAGAAACCCCATGGATGTAGCATATGCTCTTAGTACTGTTTACAGTGGCATATATTCGTCTGCGTCGGGTGTGAGATCCCTTGAGTTAAAAAACTTCTCAGGGTCGCGGATACCCAAATCTCCTCCGAACACGTTATACCTGGTACACACTCAGGTAGAAAAGGAATCCCTTAAAAACCAGGGATACGGATCGGGTGTGGGATCACGCGTACTCACAATACACGAGGCTCAGGGGCTTTCGTACGCGGCAGTGGTTGTTGTGAATACAGCGGAGAAGAAACAGCGGATACACGACAGTGTACCGCACGCTGTGGTAGCTATATCCCGTCACACTGCTATGTTTACTACACGAATACCAGCGACGACGCGATCAGCAAAATAATCAGACGGGCGGTGGGTGAGAGTGGGCGGGGGATCCTGGACTATAACTTGAAAATGGCTATCAGGAATAGGGACATGGCGGCAGTGGGCGCTCTTTTGGGTGGGGAGGGCTCGCTGTAAGCTTGAATTGTGATGCAGGCGTGACATTGATATATATACACCGTGATATTTTAATGGTTGTTTTCCCACAGTAAAATGATTCTATTTTAGTAGTACAATAGATTGAGAAAGTTATTTTTAATTTAAATAAAAAAATAGCAGTTTTACGATAGTGATACACGAAACTTGAAAGAAACCGCGAACCAATAGTACCGCCGCGACCGGCCACCGGCCGCTGTCATTGTCGCTCGCGCTTATCAAAAGGCTGATAACTCAGTATTAACTAACAAGTGATTTCTATTTTCCCTTCATACTTTAACGGGCTTAGGACATACCGTCGTAAATACTTTTTAACTACACTTACTAAACACAAACATTAAACAAAATTTAATCAAGAGATATTATCTTGTTTATTACTGAATTTGGGAAAGTATTTAAGGCGTATTTAAAAAATGGGAATCAACGTATTTACAATGATTTTAATCACATAACTTATTGTTTTATTTACAAATGTACAAGTACTTACACTTCCCGGTAACGGAGCAATTGTTCGAAGTGTAAGCCACCGCGTTCCACACACAATCGTGCACGTTTTAACTGATTGGCTTTCAATTTTAATAATGTGTCTCTGTCACGTCTAATCACATCAAAAGCGTCCACTATCGCACTTTTTAACGCGTCGCGAGTTTCGTACTCTTGCCGATACACAAGGCGTTTTCGAGATTAGACCACAAATAAAAGTCTAGTGGAGTAAGATCCGGGCTTCGTGGTGGCCATGGCACTGGCCCGCCACGACCGATCCAGCGCTGGGGAAACACCGAGTCGAGGTGCTCTCGCACGGCGCGCTGATAATGCGCAGGGCACTGCTAACGGAATGTCATCTAGTAAGTCCGGGATAACACTACGTAGCATTTGTAGGTACGTTTCACCGGTTAAGTGTCCTGTCACAAAATGCGGACCAATTAAGCAGCCGTTTATTATACCGGCCCACGTAGGTACTCCACATTAGAAAAAACGTAATGGCGATCCATTTTGGCGGCAACAATATTGTATTGCGCTTGCGTGGTTGCGCAGACGGCGTTCGCGGTGCGACTGGTGCGAATGAAAGAGATGCGAGGCGATGCGAGCCGATGCGAGTGACAGAGAGCGCGGTGGTTGCCTTTGTTGTTTGTCGTGAGGCGATCCGAGCGCGCGCGTGCATTGCAGTTTATGCTGTATTACTTAGTACGAGAGATTATTTTACTATGAACATTGATTTGACGTCACATTTTAGAAGAGAAACTATCGTTTCTCATGCTTTCGAGTTGATGATTATTTTTTTGAGTAGAAGAGGAGAAAAAAAAATATTTTTTCTAAAAGTAACTTGCATTATTCGATAGTACTACTAAAGGAAAATCGTTCTGCTGCGGGAAAACAACCATTAAAATGTCAGCGTGTATATATATATATCAATGTCACATTCACACACAGGCGTGACATTGATATATATATGTGTATTATGTGTATTGTGTGTGTTTAATAATGTTAAAATGTAGTAAATATAATGTAACGTAATGTAATTTTATCAATAAGACTGACAAAATCCATTGGCACTACTGGAATCGGCTTACTGCTGCGTGAGCAGACGTCATGCATTCTTAAATGTTCTACAGTCGGTGGCGCTGTGGGCTGGGTCGCTCCGTTCCCTAAGAAATGGTTGATCGGACCGATTGCTGGCCCTCACGTCATGCTCGTGAACGGGCGCCTTCTGCTGGAGCAGGTCAGCTCGCTCATCGCGCGTGTGGGCCGATCCAGTAAGGTTAATGTAAATGTAATAAAACATGTATTGTGTATATATAGATATTGGACACAAACTTCTTTGTGAAAAAAAAGAGTGGTTAATGTAGCACGTAAGATTTTTGTAACAATTAATTTTGACTGTAAATTAAAAGAAAATGTAATGGAATGGCAAGGGCACGGACAAGAGTCCGTGGAGAATAAGAAATGTAATATAAAAAAAAAATTCTCCAATGAACGTACTGATCTAGAATGTGTGTCATGGAAGAACCTGAACGTTCTTTGAGGTAATGGGGAGTAGAAGGATTGAACAGTATACTGTAGAGTAGAGATAAGATATGAGTATTCCGGCGAAGGCGGATCGGCAGCCACTTGAGTTTAGCACTGCACTTCGGTAAGATCTGGATAGCTGACGTCAGCATAATCGAGGATGGCAAGGAGAAGCGATTGAGCAAGCACAATTTTAGTAGCAGTTGGAAGAAAGTTTCGGAGTCTCAACAAGGTCCCTTACCGCATCACTATACCTCTATGGTATTGTAGCACCGTTAAAGACTATCGGCGGGATTTGGGACCATATAATCTTGCAGCGCAGACGAGGGCTACCGACTACAATGACTTGGGTCTTCTATTTCTGTCTACTCCGATGTTATTTTTTTAAATATCTTGCTCTGCTTTCCAAGTGGAAAATAATTCCATTATTTTATCCTCAAAAGTCTTTACTTCACATTCCGGGGCAAAGTCTGATCGTTGTCGCTTAGACCACGAGTTAATAATTGTGGTTTCAGTCTCATTTGGATTACTGATAAAGTCTGAGGTTGACAAAATAGGGGAATTTTTATCCGTTTCTTGAGAAGGAGTAGCAGGCGGGGAGCATTGGATTCGTATGTTCATCATAGTGTTTGCTTTTTACTTACAATGTCAAGTTATAGCACTATACGTTTGGGGTGGCGCCACTAGTCACCTTTGAATGTAATGCGACGTAAACACACTGCGTTCGACGCTGGAACGCTTTAGCGTTGTTATGTTGGTAACTGTGACGGTTGCGCCCTCGCAGGATTTTCGCCGTTATGCAGTTTGCACAACCATGCTGATTCCGTGCACTCAGTAGAACCGGCACCATGATACGGCACTTTTGTAATTTACTATTATTATAGTATTTATTTACACTTCTTGAAGGTTTGAGAACACTTGTTGGGTTAGGTTAGGTTAGTACTACACCAGCTTTTGATGATGTGTGGGAGAGCCATGCTTCGGCACGAATGGGCTTGCTCGACTGGAGTGATACCACGGCCTTACTGAAAACCGACGTGAAACAACGCTTGCGTTGTGTTTCATCGTGTGAGTGAGGTTACCGGAGGCCCAATTACCTTCCTCCCTAGTCTCCGGAATCCCCGAATCCTCCACAATCCTCAAATTCCCAACTCCCAAAAGCCGGTAACGCAATTGTAACCCCTTGGTGTTTCGGATGTCCATGGGTGACGCCGATTGCTTACCATCAGGGTATCCGTCTGCTCGTTTACCGGCTTATGCTATCAAAAAGAAAAAGCCGTTTCGTAATAAATTAGACCTATTGTCAATTTGTAAATATTTTTAATGTAAGGAATTGTTAGAACACTACTGGACAGTCTCAGGGTGCGTTCCAAAGATCACGTGTAGATACACATAGTCCCCGTTGCCGTAGGATTTTCGGGATCAAAACCGTTAACCGAATTTTGTTCAAATAGGTTTAATTAAGGTTTATATGGCCGATTTTTCGTGAAATGTGAAGTGTGAAGAACTCATACATCAGCAGTAGCGTGTAGCACGGGCACGGCTGACTTCCTCCGTTTCGACAAGGTCTCAGAACTGGCGAGGGAGAAATACTTCGTACCGCGAAAAGTACGTGAGGCCATCGAAATAAGCCGTCGTCCGAACTTTAACAGAGACGGTGGCTGGGCCTTACCACCTGCCTGGAAGCCGAGTCTGAAATCTGCGCCAAACTACAGTGTTGCGGGTCTGGAGGGTGACACAGTGAGCACGGTATGTAACACTGTTGTTGCGTCGACACGGGATTCGAAACCAACACCAACGCAGCTGCCGGCGGGCGAGTCTAGTATGCCAACAGTGACACGCGCGCCGCCGTCACCGATACCACGAATAGTGCACACGGAAAGTGCATAAAGTGCTAGCATGGCTTGAAACTAGTCGAGTTCCTCGTCAAATTATTACGTGAGTAAGACGAAAACATAATAATTTATTTAGTATGTCTCACGAAAGTTATAATACAATGCTGTTCTTATTTTGTTTGAAAGGGTATACTTCCGAGATAGTCTCATTTCCATGAGGTCAGGATTTGATGATGGATTCTAGGGAAACCAAGGGCAACTTTCGAAAATTGTAGG
>JAZHFQ010000092.1:0-22496 GCA_038387885.1 Spodoptera picta | reverse complement strand
AGGTAAACGGCCCAGTAACCGTGAAGTTATGAACTTCCCTGACTTTGCATGCGCGCTAGGCAGAAGTAAGTAGACCTATGAAAATAAATTTTATACGACTAGTTAGATAATTTAGTATACTTTTAGTATATTATAATTCTATTACACTTATGAAAATGTTAATTAACAATAAAACAACAAAAATACAAAAAGGGCTAACTGTACCAGTATCCGGTAGAGTTGTACTAGTTAACGTTTAATTGTCCCGGAATCCGGCAATTTTAACCGCAAATTTGAACTCTATTGCTTTACGATAAAGTTCACAGAAATAAAATATTTTTAAATAAAAAGAGTAGTGAAAATAATTAGGGTTTGTATTTAAGAAAAAAAGCATAATTCGTTTTAAAATTTTTTTATTAACAATAACACAAATTATAGGTTAACACTAGTAATATATTTTAGTTGCATCTTCAGTAACCTTTGGTAAAAAAACATCAGTAACTTAAATTTTTACATTTTAAAATAGAATTAATGGCTTCCTCGAGGTGTGCCATAATAAAATAGTCTGCCACTTCTTGTACCACGCTCTTTAAACTGCTTTTTTGAACTAAACCACGGGTTTGCGCTAGATTTTGGGCTACTCGCTGGCCTACTTCAGGGTGTCGCTTTAAAAAGACTTCAAACCAGTGACGACCTGGTCTGCCATTTTTAAAAGGATTTTCTCACTTCATTTTTTTATTAAGTAAACTTACGCTATCTAACAACTGCATCTTAGTTACAGGAAATCCACTATCTGCCATAAAAATTATCCATCTATTTAATGATCTTCTTCTTTTGATAAAACTGTGGGTCCTTTGGAACATTCAATAAAATAACGGCCGGGTATTTTGTCGTCCATCGTTGTCCGTGGAATATTATACTGCCTGGCTGCAGATGAAATTGAGGCTCCTTTTCTCACTGCGTCCATGGCCTTTAATATTGCCTTTTGTTTCTCAGTCATGGCTACCTGAAAGAAAATTAACACGTTATTTACTAATTTCTGATTTCAAATCAATAGGTATAAAATAGTAAAAATACAAAATTTCAAACATATTTATTAAAAAATGTGTGGAAATTCAATTATTTCAAAATCAAGAGCCCCAAGCTTTTTCTCGCTTTTCTCAATTTTAGCTGATGCAAAGCAGTAGTCATTTCCTGTAACTAAAACGCAGATGTTGCATAGTGTTAAAAATAGAGCAATAAAACCCAGACAGACCGGGTTGTCACTGGTTTGAAGTAATCATACAGCAGCACACAGAAGCAAGCCGACTATTGGCCCAAAATTAAACACAAACCCATGCGTTAGTTCAAGAAATCTGGAGTACTTTATTATGAGACAACTCAAGCAAGCAAGTAGCTCCAAGCTTTTTATGGACAACAGAAGTCCAACTTGGAAAGGTATAGATCCCTCGAAAAATTATTCAATGTTTAGAGGCAGATAAATACGCAAATTAATTTACCTTTACTCAGTTTCAATTATGGCTCTACGGCTTTGAGACAATTTTTAGTTCCTATCAACGAATTTTTGTCACCTGGATAACTTCACAGGTCTCACTGACACTGGTTCTAGCACACGGGAGGTCGCATCAGGCGGTGGCTAATGTAACGGCGAGAGCGGTTACGACAGTCGTTGAAAGGATCCGGCACCTGGGACCCGAGGTGGCGCTCCACAAGTCCGAGGCCATGTTGTTTTCATGGCCGCGGGAACGCGCCGCCTCCGGGTGGGTCCCAAATAAAATCTCCGGGGAGGCAGTAAACCTCCTTGCCGGAGTACCGCCGTGGGATCTGGAGGTGAAGGTGCTCGCGCGCGTGTTTTGTTTGCGCGCGGGGGCACGTCGCCGGAGTGAAACTCCGCTGCCGCGCGAGATTAGTGAGTGGCGGGATGAGCTCCGGCGCGATCTTATGGCAGAATGGCAGCAACGACTGTCGCAACCGAGGGCTGGGCTCGCAGTTATTGCAGCGGTTAGTTCCCTCTTTGAGGAGTGGCTTGATAGTCGCTACGGCGTCCTCACCTACCACCTGACGCAGGTGCTTACCGGACACGGAAGTTTCGGAGGTTCCTGTTTCGGTTTGGGCCAGAGGAAACGCCCGGGTGTCATCACTGCGAGGACCGCCCGGAGGCCACGGTGGAGCACATGGTAGCGGTATGTCCTGCGTGGGCTGAGCACCGTCGTGTCTTCAGGAATGTGATCGGTGACGGCAACCTCTCGCGTCCGGCTCTGGTTCAGATCATGGTACGGAGCGAGGGGGACTGGGATGCCGTCTCTTCCTTCTGCGAAGCAGACATACTAGCTAAGGAGGAGGCGGGGCGCGTGAGGAACGAACCTCCTCACGCCCCAGCCGTTGCGAGAGACACTCCGGGCGTCGGGGATCGCGAGACGATCTCCGGCCACCGTAAGCGCTGACCTGCGCACGGCGAGCACGGGTAACTCGCCGCCCGACCAGAACCAGACCCAAGCGTACGGAGCGTCGCGTTCCGCGCGCGCCTCAAGGAGCCATCAGACCACCACAGATGGGGCTCAATGGGGCTGATGCCGATACGGAGCCGCGGAGGACCTTAACGGGTTACCGGGGCTCCGGCTTGAAGTGCAGGAGTAGGAACGGGGTGGTTTTTAGTTAGTAAGAGTCTGACTCTCCACACAAATTTTGTCAATGATGACAAAACTTGTACTGAAAATTACACACAAGTTACCATTTGTCAAGACTCGAACTGCAAAGCATAATTAATTTATTATAATATTCAAACATAACATAACATAACATCACGCCTTTTTATCCCCGAAGGGGTAGGCAGAGGTGCACATTTCGGCACTTAATGCCACTGTACAATGTAACACCCACTTTTCACTATTTATGTTATAAGTCCCATGTAATAGGGGGTGAGCCTATTGCCATATACCGGGCACATTTCCAGACTCCGTGCTACTACTGAGATTTTTAAAAATATATATAATATTCAAGTAAATGAAATAACCAGAGCTTTTTCGCCCTTGCTATATCTTCAATTACTGTCAAGGAGTAGGTACTATACTACGGTGAACATTGCATGACAAAATACACGGCCACTATTCTCTCTATACTCAATCACCATACCTTAGACTTCCGAAACATTTTTTTTTTTAATATTGCCCAGTTGTCAATATTCCTATTAAATCTAAAAGTTCGCCCCATAAATAAAAAAAAACACAAGGTAACAAAACAAATAAGATGCCTAGTAACTAAATTCTATCGAGTTAACGGAAAACAATACTTACCTCAAGGCAATAAGGTCCATGACGGATTTAAATACAACTTTTAATGCATATCCCAGTATCCGGCACAAAATATTTAATACAAACTAAAATTTCAAAGGAATATGAGACTTATTCCAAAGTAATAAGGATACAATACCGGATTTCGGTGCAACGTATTACCGGGTTGATAGTGTACCAGTAACCGGTAAAAAATATACGAATTTACCGGGCACTAGGGCAAGTAGGGGTTTGTGAGTACCAATAAATGTAACATGCAAAAACATTTACGTTTCGATGAGATTTACCTTAGTTTATAGGTTAAATCGTTAAATAATATACTAAACTTTTTATAAACATTAACACTCTTACCTTAATTTTATCCGTCGAAGTATGGCTAGATGATTTCTGCAACGGGGTGGTCTCGTAGTTCTGACAGAACTTTGAACTTACAGACAATTTTATTAGAACGTATTTTTAAGTTTGCACAGTTTTGACGCCATTAAACTTTTTGGTGAAAGTTGGCATTAAAATTGTATAAAATAGTATCAATAATAAATTACCATTTACAAACTCTAATTTTATTTTGTAAGAAAGACGTAAAAAATAAAAAACTGACTAGTTAATGGAAACTAGGACACTAACGGGAATACGTACTTCTACCTTACCTGATTTATGGAGCAGGTGGGTGACTCCTGTTGACAGAAATTGTGGCAACGCAACGACCCAGTTTCTACGTTTAACAACAATGGAGCATTTTACACAAATCACAGCTAAAATAATCACTATCAAATAGTTTTTAATCAAGATTGAAGTGATCGTTTCTACTTATAGCTATTACATAAATACTATTGAAATCCAAATAGGGTAGTGCGAAAAGTGCGTAATCACCTCGATTACTACTATCTCATCATCATCATCCGGTCGCGGCCCGTCAGCTACATCTTGATTGGATCGTTCCCAATCTCTGTATACCCACATCTGGTCTCTTTGGAACATGAGATTCTGAGTATTGCGCTCCACTCTTTTTTGTTCCATCTAATACGGTTTGCCCCTGAGTAATCTTTCTGCTACAGGAAGTCGATGCGCTCTGTAACACGTGACAACTATTCATGAGGACTGGTTTCAGTCTCCACAAATGCACGTCTTACAAAGCGCATCACTCTAGGGCGAGCATTGCCCTCCCTGAAGGAGGATAGTTTGCCAATGAGTAACCTGGCCACACTGATACGACACTCTATCCTGTACTGCCAAGCAGGTACTGCTGATTTTTTCGGACTGCTGCGTCAAGATTTGGGAACCTGACGTTAGCCACTTGACAGGCAGCTACCGCCCCAAAGTACAAGATTGAGTGTGTATCGTAGAGGTTTTCACTACTCTCAAATATTTTTAAATAGGGAATCCAGGCACTCACCAACGCCCTATTTTTTCCACACATAGGCAAACGTGACAATTTTGGTCTTAAAATTATGGCTTATGCCACAAAAAAAATTACTAGGAGCAAGTATACTCACAAACCGCATCCTTCAAAGCACTCCTCAGTCCTTCATTACACTGAGTACTCACTTGTTCAGCCCTGTCGTCTTCCACTCCAACGATAGGGGTGGTCGGTGTTAATTTATTATTATTATCATTATAATTTTTATATACTTTCGCAGTCGTACGACTAACTTGCCGTCCGATCAAAACCAGACCAGACCAAATGGGGCCCAATAGCGATGGCGATGCGGAGCCGCGGAGGACGTAACGGGTTGCCGGGGCTCCGATTCGAAGCATGAATAGCGTGGTTCTTAGTCAGTAAGAATCTGACACTCCCTCACGCTTCACTCAGGCGGGAGAAGTCATTGGATGATTTTGTCCCCTCAAAAAAAAAGGTGGCTGGCAGTGATTGAGCGCAAAGCTGAAGACCGAGCTCAATGACGTGCCATTGGAGAGGCCTATGTCCAGTAGTGGACGGAAACGGGGCTGATGCTGATGATGGTGATATTGAGGAAGGTTGCTACATAATTTTAGTTTATTTTTGTTATCACATGTCACAAAATTGAAGGAAAATGTTAAAGGTAAAATAAACTTACTTCCAGGATACACTGACATAGCATTCGTATATTGCTTGAGTGACAGCTACATCATCAGTCAAACCATTCCATTTATTAGGACTTTGCAGCACATGGGCAGAATTAAAAAGAAACATTACTTCAGACAAGTCATTAGAAATATGAAGCACTACGATATACCTAAACCAATGGGATAAATGTTTAATTATTAAAATACTTGTTGTCCTAACAATTGTTAAATATATCCTTTATTATTGAAACGGTTCCTTCCTAAATTATTACTACATAAGAATTGTTTCAAACAAACATAAAAAGAAATATATTTTGATTTTTGTTTGGTAAGTAAATTGTAAACCCCTGATAATATAATTTAGAATAGATGGATTAGTCATTTGATTTGTAACTTAATGTAAGTAAAGTATGAATTATTTGTTAACTTTATCTCCTAACTTCTGTTGTCCTTTCCAATAGTAGCAACAACGCTTATGTCTCACCATATAGTAAACGATCACCATAGCCTAATTACAAGGAATGATGATGACAATCATAAAGGACGTTGAAAAAAGAGTATCACTTAAAAATGATTGAGGCACCAAAATGTCAGTGGTGTATTTATGAGTGCGTGTGCTTGCAACACCGTAATGTATGAAATGTCGGTAAGCTCAAGCCACCCCTCTTTGAGGAGTGGCTTGAGAGACGCTACGGCGTTCTCACAAACAGCCTGACGCAGATGCTTATCGGACTAGGAAATTTTGGTAGGATTGGGCGAGAAGAAACGCGCGGGTGTCTTCACTGCGAGGACCACGAGGAGGACGCGGTGGATCATACGGTGTGTCCTGCGTGCGCCGCGCACCGCCGTGTCCTCAGGGATGTGATCAGCGACGGCGACTTCTCGCATCTGGCTTTGGTTCAGACCATGGTACGGAACGAGGGGGATTGGAATTCCGTCTCTCCTCCTTCTGCGAAGCAGTCATGCTTGCTAAAGAGGAGGCGGAGCGCATGGAGTAATGAAACTCCTCACGCCCTAGCCGTCGCGAGAGACACTCCGGGCGTCGCGGATCGCGAGATGGTCTCACGCCACCATAAGCACGAGTCTGCACACGGCGTACACGGGTAACTCGCCGTCCGACCAGAATCAGGCCGGAGCGTACGGCGCGTCGCGTTCGGCGTGCGCTTTAAAGAACCATCAGACCACCTCAGATGGGGTCAAATAGGTCTGATGGTTTTACAGGTTTAACGGGTTGCCGGGGCTCCGGTTCGAAGTACGAAGTTAAAAAAAATGTATGAAGTGTAATGACGAGCCATGTCACGCGACAGATATCCTACGTGCCAGCGTGTGTGTATTCTGCGTGTAAAGGTCTCTGCACAAAGCGGGCGAGCCGCGGCGGGACGGGACGGCGACGCGACACTGAGCCGTCCCGCTCGACGCGATGGTAACCGACAGCTCTGTGTGTGTGTGCTCAGCGTCGTCTGTAATATCTAGTACATTACAACTCAATGTCGCGTTAGAGACCTTTGAGTCTGAGGTATAATAGCAAGGTGTCACAGTCGTTGTTCCATGAGATTGTGTTCGCCTGTTTTCAACATCCTTGACAACGATGGTGATGATGAAGATGAGCTGAGAATAATAGACCGTATTAATTAAAAATAAAAAAGTTTTCTCTTACGTATTTAATTTTCTCTATTAGTTTTAGGTATTTCAATTTGTATGTAATAAGTTGCTAATAAAAAATTACAAGAAAAACAATACTCTATTTTAGAGCTGGCGAGAACCAGCAGACAACTTGAATACACTACAAAGATACATTCATAATCAAAGCGCCCTGAAATTCAATATCTATTTACATAATCATACGATACAAACACAAGTCCATCAATGCGACATGCAATATCATAGCTGGTAATATGAATCGCGGTAATTAATACCGACTTTACTGCTTATCTCCAGCCAAATCAGGCGGGGCAGCTGTAACCGAAAGCTGACCACAAGTGATGATTGTTTAGCTTAAATATTAAGTTGGATTTAGTTCTTTTCGCACTACCCTATTTGGATTTCAATAGTATTTATGTAATAGCTATAAGTAGAAACGATCACTTCAATCTTGATTAAAAACTATTTGATAGTGATTATTTTAGCTGTGATTTGTGTAAAATGCTCCATTGTTGTTAAACGTAGAAGTTATTAATAAAACTTTTGCGTCCGTAAATGGGTAACAAGTAACAAAGAACATATTCCTTGTACTATTATAAGAGGTCATTAATTGTGTTTTATTGTGGCAGTCATGCTTCAACACGAATGGGCCGGCTCAACCGGAGTGATACCACGGCCTCACAGAAAACCGACGTGAAGCAACGCTTACGTCGTGTTTCGTCGTGTGAGTGAGGATACCAAAGGCTCAATTACTACCCTCCACTTCCCTAATTCCTGAATCCCCAACGATCCTCAATCTCCAAATCCCCAAAAGGCCGGTAAAGCACTTGTAACGCCTCTGGTGTTCCAGATCCATGGCGACGCCGATTGCTTACCATCAGGTGATCCGTGGGCTCCTTTACCGGCTAATGCCATAATAAAACAACCATTTTAAGTATTTGATATTGAAAAAATATATTCGTATCATAACTTCATTTATATTAACATGAAAGTAATAAGTTGCAAATAAGTACACTATTAGTTCGAGTACGAGTAACTTTATGCTTACAGAAAATATACACACAACTTCAATGAAAGCTAAGCTCTCTAAACTCACATACCGTATCAACATTCAGAGTATGCAACAAACTATTTAGCAAGTAAACATAAATTCTCAGACAAATCTGTTCAAGGCAACCCGAGTACACCATGCGTAGAACTTTATCCAAGTACTAATTATTAATTTAATTAGTGACTCGCTGTGCACTGGCATGTCAAGCTAATCAGAGCCTTCAATCTATTTTTGATCTTATCACATGTGTATAGTTAGTTATAATAAAGAAGTTTTTTTTTTTTTTTTTTAAGGGGGGAAAATCATCGAATGACTTCTCCCGCCTGGGTGAGGCGGGAGGGAGTGTCAGACTCTTACTGACTAAAAACCACCCCGTTCCTTCTCCTGCACGTCGAGCCGGAGCCCCGGTTACCCGTTAGGTTCTCCGCGACTCCGAATCGGCATCGGCCGTATTGGGCCCCATCTGTGGTGGTCTGATGGCTCTTTGAGGCGCGCGCGGAACGCGACGCGCCGTACGCTCGGGTCTGTTTCTGGTCGGACGGGGAGCCACCCATGCTCGCCGTCCGCAGGCCCGCGCTTACGGTGGCCGGAGATCGTCTCGCGATCCCCGACGCCCGGTGTGTCCTTCGCGATGGCTGGGTTGCGAGGAGGCAGCGCTTCGCTGCCTCACGCGTCCCGCCTCCTCCTTAGCTAGCATCACTGCTTCGCAAAAGGAGGAGACGGCATCCCAGTCCCCCTCGCTCCGCATCATGGCCTGCACTAGGCCCGGACGCGAGAGGTCGCCATCGCCGATCACTTCCCTGAGGACACGGCGGTGCTCAGCCCACGAAGGGCATTCTCCCACCGTGTGTTCCACCGTGTCCTCAGGGCGGTCCTCGCAGTGATGACACCCGGGCGTTTCCTCCCGCCCCATCAGACACAGGTACCTCCCGAAACTTCCATGTCCGGTGAGGACCTGCGTCAGGCGGTAGGTGAGGACGCCGTAGCGTCTCTCAAGCCACTCCTCAAAGAGGGGACTTACCGCTGCGATGGCAGCGAGCCCAGCCCTCGGTTGCGACAGTCGTTGCTGCCATTCCGCCATGAGATCGCGCCGGAGCTCATCCCGCCACGCACCTATTTGGCGCGGCAGCGGGGTTTCGCCCCGGCGACGTGCCTCCGCGCGCATGCCGTACACGCGCGCGAGCACCTTCGCCTCCAGATCCCACGGCGGTAATCCGGCAAGGAGGTTCGCCGACTCCCCAGAGATCGTGCGGTATCCGCGGATCATTCGGATCGCCATGACCCTCTGTGCCATGAGCAGCGTCCGAGCGGGACGCCGCAACAGGTTTGGCGCCCAAACAGGGGCGCCGTAGAGGGCCATGGACCGCACGACCCCGGCGTATAACCTCCGGCAGGAGGCGTTTGGCCCCCCGAGGTTGGGGAGGATGCGTTTAAACGCAGCCCCCGTCCTCTCCAACTTTGGGGCCAAACGTCGGAAGTGTTCTATGAAGTTCCACCGACATAATAAAGAAGTTTAGGTACACAATTCTATTGAATACGGTAAGTCGATATTACCTTGATAGGATTAACGAACGTTTGAGATGCAACTACACTCTGTATGTGACATAACGCAAGTTTGTTGGTAACTTGTCACGAAGTTCGAATAACAAGATGCGAACTTACAAGTTTTAATAGTCTTGAAAATGTTCCGACGTCTATTGCTTACGAACCTTCCTCGATATATCGTAAGCTATAGACGTGCTAATAGTAATGTTGTTATTAAAATGGTATTGGTCTAATATTACTTAAAATAATTAAAAACTAATTTTCAATTATAGGTCTTACAGTCACTACGTAATCTTTGGTGATGCAATGAGTAATACACTCACGTATAATTTAACAATCACTAGCTGCAGGTCCGCAGCAATGCAGATTTTCTCTGACCTTTTAAACCTCCCACGAACATTTCAAGACCAAAGTTAGCCAAACCAGTTCAGCCGTCCTCGAGTTTTAGAGTGACTAACGAACGCAAATTCATTTTTATTTATATAGTTTTAATAAAATGATGATTCCTATGTTATTTTAACCCATCTTTACTACAATAATTAAATAAAATGAGAGTAAATAACGAACAACAAAGTCACTAGAAAATGTCAATTTTACAAGACTGAAAACTAAAATAAGACATGATGACAGTTTCCTATAAAGCACTTTTCAATTCACTTTGCTATCAACAGACTGGTACGAAGCGATTAAGTTGATGTCCTCAAAAGATATTACATCGGAAATAAGTGTTGTCTACAGCCTGGGACCTGAACATGTACCGAGAAGCGAATGACGGGAAATATAATCTGGTACCAAATAGATAGAGGAAGAAGTGAGCAAACCCGTTTCTAAGAAAACATTTTAAGATATAAAACATTTTACCCCATCGCTACTTGTATTTTTATTTTTCATTTCCGTCCATAACCGTTAACAAATGCACTTTGGACTCAAAGTAACTTAGGTAGTTTTAGTTGTAAAATTGTGGCGCAAACTTCTTTGAAAAGCTTGTCACTAAAATGATAACTATATCTACCTATATATTGTATTTATTTTTTAACATTTGTAACAGTATACAAATTTCACATCAGTCGAAGAAGTTGAATCAATGTAGTAGATAGATAAGTAGATACTGTAGGTTTATGTTAACCAACTAATTAGGTAGTTAAATAATAATAACATTACAATATTTTTAAAATTAAATACTCTGTTGATTTAATCACGTAATTATTTGGCTAGGAAATCAACTAGTTTCTACTACGAGATGAGAAACTAGTCGAGTTTCTCGGTGAGTAAGCCGAAATAATATAAATAGGAATGAGCAAATAAATAGCTTCACTTTTAAATTTCTATTGCTGACGTTCAAAAGTGCCTTTCTGGTCTAATTGAAATAAATAATTTTGACTTTGACTTTGACTTGACTTTGAAAATACATAATACACACTCTACGTTTTTACTGCAGACAATTGAGCAGGGCACTCTCTTTGTTTGTACTCCTCTTTGTTCTTAATTAAAGCAGTACAATTCAGCCAGAGGGAAATATGTCCTCTCGATTTGTCTCTAAGTTTTATAATAAACGGTTTTAGCATTTCACGTTGAAAATACTAAATGCCTCAGGACTCGGGTCTGCCTTTTGTTTTCTCAGTATAATGCCTTTGAGAAACAAACCAAACGTACCATTATAACTAGCTACTTATATTTTTCTGAACAGTGAACAAGTAGTTACAGTACACTCAGTTCCCATCCATTACATTTATTATTAAAAGTATCATTGTAGCTTAAGCCTAGGAATACTCTACGCAATTACTATGAATTTTAATATGAAAACATCCATTAAACCCTTTGATGTCGAAACGTATAACATACCGTCAGGCTGACGTCGTCTCTATACAAGAACTTAACAGAGTACTGAGTTATCGTTCCATCTAAAACTTTAACTTATAGATAGTCAGGTAACATCAACCAAGCTTTTACAAGCTTGCTTAATTTGCAAAGTGCAAAACACTTTGCTTGAGAGGTTCAAATGCTGATATTTCATTTCTGTCTATTAGCAAGAAAACTAAGAACTAGTCGCTAGCTCAACAGAAACTTTATTTTAAAAAATTTCTGATATCAGTCTCCTGATCCCGCCCATGATCGCCGGTAGGGCGATACGTAATTGAAAACATCGAAACTACATTAAAAAATCCGTTGAAGCTTGAAAAATGCACTTAAAACCGTCGCACTAATAGGTGCCAACGCGATGGCCGCCGCTAAATTTTTCTCCGTTAAAAATTTCACGTAAACGCAATCCCTCACATACCGTCACCATTTTCCCGCGGGCTAAATTTGACGTAACGCAATTATCAGGTCCGGTGGACTCGCGTCCACCTATAAATGCAGGACCCATGTTGTGCGAATAAGCCTTTAGCCGCACCTAGAGGTGAGCAGGAGGCTAATTAAGTTAGTATCTAAATCCAAAATCCCACTGATACCACCGGACACATCACACGTATGTGGTGAGGTGTGTGTGTGTATGTGTGTGATCGGTCGTACGTGTCAACACTCATTTTGTGGATTACAGTTCGATGTTGGTCCATTGCAATAATTGAATGTTCAACATCGTAATCTCCCTGTGTTTGAATAGGCAAATATTGATTAGTTGCTTTATAAATACACCTCCACCTCGCCGCCAGACGAGTTTATTTGTAGACGTGGCCGGACGACGTTCCCCCGTCTGAACCTTTGATGAAAATGCAACCCAGAATTGTAAACTTGACTAGCAACTGACTCGTTTCCGCTGCGTTAATTGTAGTTTTAAAACATTTTGTGACAAAACTTTCCGAGAATTTTGTAAGGCACGTTTGTTACACGTACACCGGTCGGTGCGTCTTTGTCTTCTTAGTTATTATGTTTACGTAAAGAGTATTTTATTTCCTCTACGTTTATGTAAAGATTCACACATTTATTTTAAGTTAAATTACAAGTTATTTTAAACCACAAGACAAATTCATACATCTATCTTATTAGGAAAGAAGATGACTACATAATAGTTGTATTTCTTATAATCTTACAATCTAAAAATTAGAATACCTATCATTGTACTCAACAAAACGATACCGTGACTACTAACTTTATATTATGAAAATCACTAAATCTAGGGTAAAGTCAGGATAGATGCCTCACTTTTTGAAATTATCTCTTTATTTCAAATCTACTAATATATCGTTAAAAAAATCTTTCAATATTATTCATTTGGTCTTTTATCTTACATTACGGCTTATTTTAGATGGCCTAGCAACTACTGGTTGGGCAAAAAATGAGTTTCTGCTGACCCATTTTTTGAGGATAGGTGCCTACCCTATATGGATAGATGCCCCGCCATGAAAATATTAAGGAGGTTAGATGCCTATGGTGTAGGATAGATGCCATATGGAATAAAATAATAGAAATATGTATTATTAACATCTGTTTTATTGAGGAATATCAATCAACATGTTATGTTAATCATCTTCAAGTAAAATAATCATAAATAATGTAATAAAAATAATGAAAAAATTTTAATTAGCTTAGTCAAGTAAGTAATAAAAGTTTAAAAAATCAATATGTACTTATAATCTCTCTTTTCCACATCTTGAGCAATAATTTTTGAATAGTGTGCAGGTTTCATGCAACCACTTCTGGCATGAAATGCACTGAATCCAATCGGATTTTGATTTGGTATTTTCGTAGCTGTCAAAGCATTCTATGCAATTATTTTCATCTGTATGTTTACAGCTACCTTGCTTTCCTCTTTTATTTTTCTTCACAGATGGATCTTTACATTTCTCTTCTATCATTTTAGAGTACGTACCTAGTTTATCTTCAGTTTCGCTATTTGAACTTAAAATTATATGTCTTTTACGTAAACTTCGTATTTCGTTTCTATCTTCAAAGCTTTCTTGTTTGTCTTTGTTACTTTTCTTAACAGGTAAACCTTTGGTTTTCTTTCCTTTCGTTTTATAATTAATTAGTGGATAATCTCCACCATCACTACTTGAACTATAAATACTTTGTCTTTCTTGAGCTCCTCTTCCTTCACTTACTTTTACGTAATTATAATTTTCTTTCTCACTAAAATCATCACTAAAATCAGTCTCACTGTAGTCATCTTTATAATAAATATTTCTCCTTTTTCTTTTATAAACTCTCTTAACTCGCTCTTTATCTTTGGTTTCTTTGTTTGCCTTCTTTAATTTTCTTTTGCCTTTAGTATCGGTCTTGTTTTTATTCGTTTTTACGTTCTTTTCAGTTTTAGTCTTGTTTCTTTTATCTAACATAGTTTGTATTTGTATTTTTTTCCTTTCAGCAATATAGTTCTTTTCTTTAATTTTTTCTTCTGTATTTAGAATATCTGCAGATTGTTTCATCCTTTTGGACATTGTTAAAGGAATTTGTGGTATTGGTGATGCTTGAACAAAAAAATTTTGAAGGTATTTCTTTTTCTTGTATGCTATCTAAAAAATGTGCAATTGTATCGTCACCAATATCGACAATACTTATATCCTCTATAATGTCTGGATCAATCAAAAGGCTAGGAGATTCCCTGTTTAATGGAGTCGGCATCAGATTTTCCGGTGTTCGATTTGGATCTACGTTGCTTATATTTATACATTCACTGGCCAGGTTTGGTCGACAATCAACTACCGAAGAAGAAATCTGAGATGGAGGTGTTTGTATTCTTGGTTCAACCTCTTCAGGTGCACGTTCTATATTTTCTCTTTCATCCACGAGTTCTGGTTGGCGATCCAACGAAGAAGAAACCTGAGGAAGAGGTGTTGATGTCGGTCCTACAAAGGCAGCAGACTCAGATGGTTCGCGAGGAATTGGTTCGCGTAGTGCGATATCTGATATTATGAAAACAGTATCGGGCAAAGCATTTGGATTTAGTGGATAAATCCCGCTTCCTCTAAAGCCACCAATTGCGTTGGAAGGAGTAGCTGCGCGAGTCCAAGCATTGCGTATAAGCGTTCCAGCATTGTAACGACTGATCTTTTTGTTAGGGTTTGTTCGCATGAAATGATTGGTTTCATGGTTGAAATACGTTTTCAATGGTCCGAAAAATGATTTGTCTAAAGGTTGTAGAGCTGAAGTTGTGTGGCTGGGTAAGCACAATAAAATGATGTCATTATCAATAGCAGCTTGCAGCATGTCTGGCGCAGATGAATGTGATGCGTGTCCGTCTAATATAAGCAAAACCTTACCTTGGGGCTTCAAAGGTACAAAGTGTTCTATTAGCCATTTGTAGAAAAGCTCAGAATTTATGTACGCAGACTTTTTATTCATGTACACTTTTGAGCCCTGTGGAAGTCCATTTTCAAAGTCCGGTTTTTTATTTACACCTTTTATTATAACAACTGGTGGAAGAAAATTACCAATTGCATTGCAACAGGCCACGATTGTCATAGTTTCACCTTTCTCTGCGGATGTAACCGAATGAACTACCTTTGCACCTTTCTTGGCGACAACTTTTCCGGGTTTATTATTTAGCTGGACACCGGATTCATCCATATTATATATCCTTTCAGGTTTATTCAAAAGGTCATTATCGGTCATAACTTTAGTTAAAAGCTCATAGAATTTAGTCACTTCTTCTCTACTAAGACCTTTAGCTCTAGCAACAGATAAGCCTTCAGCTTGTCTGATGGACAACTCTGGATTCCTCTCAATGAAACTTTTGAACCATGCATTTCCGGCCGATTGCTTTTCATTGTAAAATTTGTGTTTTAGTTTTAGTTTTTCAGCAAATTGATACGCTAGCATACATATTGTCTGCCTGTTAGGAGGGAATCCTGCATCTGCTAGCTTGAGAATGTGGTTTACCAACCTTTTTTCATTTTGAAATCCAAGGACAGGATGTTTCCCCAGTGTTAATTGTGTTTTGTTTTGAGCAGCGTACCGCCTTCTTAAAGTTCTGGGTGGAATTCCAAAGAGTCGGGATATTTCATTGATCCCCATGATTCCTTTGTCCATTTCGTTGAAAGCTGATTGTAATTTATCTGCAGTCCATGATACTACTCGAGCTTGAACTCCCGCCTTTCTCTTATATTTTCGTGGCATGGTTCATCTAAAAAAGACAATTAGAAATATACTTAAGTGCTAAAATCTTTAGTAGAACCATAAAATGAAATGTATACTGTAACAAGTTAGTACTACATAAGAACCTAGGTATAGATGCCCCGGCGAACCCACAAAATATATCAATAAGAATCGAATAAATATAATAATTTAAAGCAATGAAAATTATAAGAAATTTAAACATTAAGATAATTATGTTAATTTATAATGTATAAGGATATGAGGGATAGATGCCCTTAGGGGCACCTATACCACGAAAAAATCAAGGCGACTATCCTTTTTGATATGGATAGATGCCCTTATATATTTTTACTAAAATAAACACAAAACAACAACTATATGAATATGGATGTGTAATTTAATAACCTGTGTACTGATATAACAAAAATTGTATGGAACTAATTACGACTTGTAAAGTTATGAAGCTGTAAATAAAAAAAGTCCGAGCTGTTTGACACATTCGCCGCGGAGATTATTTCACACACGATCGAAACGCGTCCACTTTGAACGACGCACTTGCGGGGACTGAGGTGTGCGGCGTCTGCGCTCCCGTTTTAACCTATTAAATCGTAGGTAGCTATTTCGGAAATATGTGTTTTAGAAAACGAGGCACCTATCCCACTGCGGCATCTATCCCGGTTTTACCCTAAATAGTTAACACAAAATTTAATCCCTATCACCCCCCCTACCAATATTCTATGAAAACCGCAGACTAAATGCGAACCACAGATACCTGTGCAATGGCATCGAGCACAACATTTGTCCAATAACACATCAAAGGACGGTCGCAATATTTAATTAACAACATATTCCATCTGTACGTCACAGCGCAATCGTCAAAGGGATACCATTGAATATGGCGCAGTATCGAGTCCTTTGTCCCATCACTAATATTGCCAAATTGCAATACGTATTTACTGACGACTGTTTGTGTGTTTGTGTGAGTATATAGTGAGGTGAGCCGTGCTGCCGAGCTCGCCCGGCCGAGTTCCGGAAACTGGGTGAACGTCGCCTGCAAGCCTCCCATTGGCCCATGCGCCGCCATTTCGGCGAACTACAGCTTTGTACTTCAGCGGGATTAATATTCGATGTACTCGTATCTCGTATTTACAAGCTTCCACGTATTTCGGATTTATTTATTAAATATTGTTTCTCTTTGTCGATAACGTTCATTTCCGAGAATTAATTACGTTATGAAAGTTTCCAATATGGACGAAAGTAGTCCGAATTATTTATTCTGTTTCGGTTTTATATTTTGTATTCCATATTTAAAATATTTTATGTTTTTTAATTAATCTTCATTAATTACTGTTGTTGGTATTCGAACTGCATCATTTTCATTACTGGTACACTTTGTGGCGGCTTAGTAACCGCAAATTGCTGAGTTGCATTATTGTCGAAACCTGGGAGCGCGGGCGCTCGGCTCGCTAGTCGCGTACGTCACACCGCCCTGCCTCGACATCTACATAGTACGTAGTTAGTAATAACGAAGTATTGTGGAACTGAAATTAAAGACATTTATTTCATCAAAATACATTTTTCTTTATTCACCAAATAGTACACAAGGACACGCACAACACTGGTGACCCATCGACGTTTGCAAATTACGTAATTTCGTGTGACAAAAGAGTAGGCGACTCACTAAGTGCTCGAGGCAGAGGCATATGAACCGCGTGGTGCAAAGTGCAGAAGTGAGGTTATAAAGCAACGCGCACATATCCGCTCATCAAAATGAACCCGCAACTGGTACCAGGTACTCCAGGCGCTACTCCAGCAACGGCAGCGGACATAGCGATGGTTACGGTGCAAATGAGAGTTCCAGAATTTTGGAGAGAACTACCGAGGTCGTGGTTCTGTCAATTCGAGGCGATTATGACACCACAGAAACAAGGCGACACGCAGAAGTACGACATGGTGTTGGCAAAATTACCCACAGACGTTTTGCAGCAGGTAACCGATATTATCGAAGCACCACCGGAATCACGCAAGTACGAGATCATAAAAGAGCGCTTACTGTTGGTTTATGAAGAGAGTGCAGACAAACAATTTCAGAAATTGATGCACGAAATGGACCTGGGCACACAAAAACCGTCGCAGTTACTCAGGAAGATGACAACGCTAGCAAAAAAATGCAATCTGACAGAAGAACCACTCAAGAGGCTATGGTTAGACAAGCTCACACCTAATGTGCGCGCACTACTGGCAATGAGTGAGGATACCAAGTTGGAGGAGATGGCCAAGAAGGCGGATAAAATATTAGAAACCCTTGGAAGCGGCGAGGTTGCATCTATAACGCCGAGTACGTCGACAGCAGGACCCAGCGAAAACGACAGCGTAGCTAATCACTTAAAAGAATTAGCAATGGAAATGAAGGAATTGCGTGGAGAAATAAATGAGATCAGGAACAGAAACAGAGGCAGCGCAAGAGACACAGACGGAGGTGGGCGATGGCAACAACGTCCCAGATCCAAAAGCCGGACGCGGCGAACACCAGATTCTCCCGACTGGCTATGCAGACACCATTACCGCTACAAGAGCAATGCGCGGACGTGTGAAGCACCGTGCAGCTGGGCCAAGAAGTAGCGGAAGCAGGAAAACTAGACGCGGTGCAGTCAGCATCGGTGGAAGATTGTGCCGCGGGGAACCACCGACTTTGTGTAAAAGACTACAAAACGGGAATTGTGTACCTTGTCGACACGGGTGCTAACGTGTCAGTGATACCTGTGAGTAAAGTGAGATCAAAACAAAAACAAGAGTGCACGTATAAGCTTTTCGCAGCAAATAATACAGAAATCAGAACCTACGGTGTAGTGACTCTAGAATTAAATTTAGGATTACGTAGAAGTTATAAGTGGTCATTTATAGTTTCCGATGTAAAGCAACCAATCATAGGGGCAGATTTTTTAAAGGCACACCAATTAGTTGTAGATTTACACAACAAAAGGTTGATTGACGGTCTCACAAACTTGAGTAGAGAAGCAGCTGTAGTAAAATGTTCCGAAATGTCCATATCCAGCATTCAGCGGGACAACCCGTATAAAGATTTGCTCGAAGAATTTTCAGAAATAACCAAACCCGTTTCGTACAAAGAACCTTCTAGTCATAATACTTACCATCATATCGAGACTACAGGTCCCCCCGTTTTTACCCGTGCTAGGCCGTTGCCACCCCATAGGTATAAAATGGTACAGGAGGAATTCAGGGTAATGCAGGATTTAGGTATATGTAGACCATCGAAGAGCCCGTGGGCGAGTGCGCTGCACGTCGTGCCTAAGAAGTATGGCCAGATCAGACCCTGTGGCGACTATCGTGCACTCAACGCGATCACGAAGCCGGACAGGTACCCGATCCCAAGACTACAGGACTTCACCTATGGACTAGCAGGTAAGAAAATTTTTGCACGCTTAGACATTAATAGAGCCTATCATAACATTTGTGTAGCACCACAGGACGTAGAGAAAACAGCTATCGTTACCCCATTTGGACTGTTCGAATTTCCTAGAATGTCATTCGGTTTACGTAACGCAGCGCAAACATTTCAAAGATTTATGAACAATACAGTCTTACAAGGTATAGAGTATTTAAACGGAGAACGAAAAGGGGACTGCTCGTACCTATTTTGTTACATTGATGACGTAATAATTGCAAGTACCGACGATAAATTACTCCGTAAACATTTAAAACTCATTTTTAGCAGATTCGAACAGTTTGGAATAACCATCAATCTGTCAAAATGCTGTTTTGGTAAGCCTGAGATAGAATTTTAGGGTATAGCGTTAGCCAGGAAGGACTTAAACCTTTGAAAGAGAAGGTTGAAGCCATACAGAATTACCCCCGACCAGAAACCGTGGAACAGTTGCGACGATTTCTGGGAATGGTTAATTTTTATAGATTACATATCAAGCAAGCGGCGGAGCACCAGGCCTAGCTAAATAAGTTTTTGCATGGGGCCAAGAAAAAGGATAAGTCAAAAATAACATGGGACGATAGGGCCACGGCGGCTTTCGAGCAGTGTAAGGCAAGCCTACAAAGCGCCATTACACTGTCATATCCAGAAGACAAAGGTAGACTGTCTCTAATGTGTGACGCATCAAATACATGCGTGGGGGCAGTGCTACAGCAAGGAGCCACCGGCAAAACAAAGCCCTTAGGTTATTTTTCTAAGAGACTATCGGAAGCCCAGCAAAAATATAGCACTTACGACCGAGAACTATTAGCGATATATTTGGCTATTGTGCATTTTAGAAACATGATCGAAGGTCAAGAGATTACTATTTTTACTGACCACAAACCTCTAACATACGCTTTTTCTAAAATAGGTACCGATCGAGAGACCCCACGGCGCACAAGGCAGTTATTGTATATCAGCGAATTCACGAGCGATATACAATACATCAACGGAAACGAGAACCCGGTTGCTGACGCGCTATCACGGGTAGAGTCCGTTGTTTGCCCAACGGCTATCGACTTCGACGAAGTCGCACGGGCACAGGAAACAGACGATCAAATGGCGCGTATGTTAGCAGAACCACAAGGTAACACGGTACTAAAGCAAATTCATTCACCATTGTGTAATAAAACAATTTATTGTAACATTTCAGATAAACAGGTAAGACCATATCTCCCACACAATTTTCGTAGAATAGCATTCGAAACAATACACAACATCAGTCACCCCGGAATTAGGGCCACACGAAAGATGATAACGAAACGTTATTTTTGGCCGGAAATTAACAAAGATGTAACCAGATGGGCTAGGTCTTGCATTCACTGTCAAAAAGTAAAAGTACAGTGACATACAGTTTCTAAGTTAAGTAGTTTTCCATTGACAGATAGATTCGAACACATGCACGTAGATATAGTAGGCCCGTTAAGCACGTCACAGGAAGGCTACCGATATTGCGTCACTATGATTGATAGGTTTACGCGATGGCCTGAAGCGATTCCAGTTAGGGACATTACCGCAGACACAGTAGCCAAAGCCATATACGAAGGTTGGGTATGCAGGTTCGGATGCCCCCTGACAATAACGAGTGACCAGGGAAGACAGTTTGAGAGTGAAGTTTTTAAAAGCTTACTAATCATTTTAGGCATAAAAAAGACCCGTACAACGGCATACCACCCACAGGCAAATGGAATCTGCGAGAGAATGCACCGTTCCCTTAAAGTGGCAATTGAGGCTAGATTACGGGATAACAGATCATGGGTCGACGAATTACCTACAGTATTATTGGGACTTCGTGCGGCTTGTAAAAATGACGAAAACGTAAGCTCAGCGGAATTGGTATTAGGACAGACATTACGTTTACCAGGCGATTTTTATTGCGAAACCGAGAAAACCAAAGTAGATCATTTACCTACGTTCGTAAGCAAACTTCGAAATGTAATAAATAATATGCGGCCTCAGTCGAGAGATAACAGCGATTCGCGGAAAATATTTGTCCATAAAGATTTAAATACGTGTTCTCATGTTTTTTTTAAGAAATGATATGGTAAAAAGCCCGTTAACCCCAGCATACAGCGGCCCTTATAAAATAATAAGTAGGGATAAGAAAACATTTTACATACAAATAGGCGATCGTCAATCAATCGTTTCCATAGACAGATTAAAACCAGCATACATTATTAACGAAGAAAAATTACCAGAAAGTAGCGGTACTAACAATAATCAGCGTGAATCAGATAAAAAAGCGAGTGAACAAGAATCGCTACCGCCTATGGTTAAAACCACACTCTGTGGTCGAGTGATTAAGCAACCGGTGCGATTTTTGCTCACATGACAAATTATTGGAAGTATGTGACTGATTAATAGGAATTTTTGTACATTTCACTGCGGTCATTTAGATAGTTTTTGAACAAACTATATAACGAGTTTTAAGATGGGAAATAACCAGAATAGGGAGTACGTAGCCACTGCACAGGCCCAAGTAGTAGCAGGACAACAGTTAGAAAGTAAACTGAACTACTTCGGGATAGTACTCATTATCATCGCTGCAATGATGGTCTTATTGTCGTGTTACGCTATCAAGAGAGGTTGCGTAGGCCATGCGAGAGACTGGTTGAGAAGAGAAGTTCCGTTGATATTGTCAGGACAACCAGTGAGCAACCAGGTACCACCCGCGACTGTTTCGAGTTATGTGTAGCAAAGACGGTGTTGTGAAATGTTCAAAAGTCATCTTGTGAAAACAAGTGTTACTAAAATGTCTACTTATAAGTTGTGTCCCTAGAAATGTAAGTTATATTATATGTATTTCGTCAACGGCGTTACCATAACCAATGCTGCCGACCCTCGCGGTGTTATTTAATTATTGCAGAGCGGAGGTTATGGTAACTACCCTTAACGTATATTTTTAATAACATAATAGTATATATATTTTTATATTGTCAAGGCGGTTCGGAGCTGAGGCAATGAGGAATCCGCGAACATGTTAGAAAGTAAGGAGTACTATAATCTATTTTTAGCTGTAGGGTATAAACAATAGGCAGCATTCAACTGTTGGAATGCTGACAGGTATATAATGTTATTGTAAGCTTAGAGACGTCCGAGCACTGTATTAGTGACGTAAGCATGTGGTTTTAGTGTTAAACATACATAGGTAAATTAAAATTTTTTTATGTTAAAAATTTTTTTGAGAAAGGGGGGGTGTGATGTGGCGGCTTAGTAACCGCAAATTGCTGAGTTGCATTATTGTCGAAACCTGGGAGCGCGGGCGCTCGGCTCGCTAGTCGCGTACGTCACACCGCCCTGCCTCGACATCTACATAGTACGTAGTTAGTAATAACGAAGTATTGTGGAACTGAAATTAAAGACATTTATTTCATCAAAATACATTATTCTTTATTCACCAAATAGTACACAAGGACACGCACAACAA
>JAZHFQ010000091.1:0-72624 GCA_038387885.1 Spodoptera picta | reverse complement strand
GTAAATAAATAAATAAAATAAAATAAAATAAAAAATAAAAATAAAAAAGCCTTTTATTTCTTACTTCAAAAATTTACAAGGTATATGCTTATTTACTAGGTATGCTAATCAACTTATGAACTTAACGTTATTAGAACTAAAAATATAAAACAATAAACACATAATATTTCTTAACTTAATATCTTAGTAAGAACCCCTCGTTCTCGAAGGTGAAGGCCTCCTCTAGAGATTTCCAACTATCTCTGTCTTTTGCTATTTCCATCCACTGTTGACCAGCAACTTGCATTATATCGTCTGCCCAGCGAGCAGCTGGTCTCCCTCTCTTTCTATTTCCGGATGGACCGTTCCAACACGTAATGCGGTGGGTCCATCTGTTGTCTGTTAACCTGGCTATGTGACCAGCCCAACGCCATTTCAGTTTTTTGCAGTGGAACAAGGCATCAGTAACTTTTGTAATTTTTCTTATATTTTTGTGTGGCACTTTTTGGATTTTTCTAATTTTTAATAAAGTCCTTTCCATGGCTCTCTGACACGATCTAATTTTTGATTTTACGCGTTGTGTGAGTTTCCAAGTTTGGCAAGCATAGGTTAAGGATGGTAGTATACACGAGTCCATGATCTTTTGTTTAATTACAATTGGCATTTCACTTTTCATCACTTCTTTCATGCTCCAAAATTTTTTCCACGCATTCGTAACTCTTCTTTCGATTTCGTGTTCATTTCTATGTACTTTAAATGAAATTTGTTTGCCTAAATAGATATATGTGTCTACATACTCCAGTGCGTCATTTTCAAGGTATACAGGATGTTTAGTGTAGTTTGTCATAATATTTGTTTTATTGCGATTTATCCTTAGACCTACCAGTCTGCTTACAGTGTCGAGGGCGCTTACCATTGACTGTATCTCAGTGGAGTTTTCAGAGAATAGAACGATGTCGTCAGCAAATCTTAAGTGACTGATGTACTTGTTGTTTATATTCAATCCGGCCTTCTCCCAATTTAGCTGTCCCATTACTTGTTGTAACACTGCTATGAATAATGTAGGAGAGATTGCATCTCCCTGTCTTACTCCTCTTTTGATTGGTATAGCAGGCCCTGTTGTCTCTAGTTTAATTCTGCTGTTACAGTTTTGATATATGTCTTGTAGTACTTTCAGATATGTTGTTTCCACATTTTGCTGTTGTAGAGACTCCCATATTGCGTGATGATATAAAGTGTCGAAAGCTTTTTGATAGTCGACGAATACAAGGTAGAGCGGCCTGTGGTATTCTTGATATCTGTCTATAATCATTTCGATAGAGTGGATATGGTCTACAGTAGAGAAACCTCTTCTAAAGCCTGCCTGTTCCACTGGTTGGTGTTTTTCAATTGTGCTTTTAATTCTTTTTTCTAGAATTGTAGAGAATAATTTGTATATTGAGGACAGCAGACTTATTGGTCTGTAATTACTAATATCATTTGGATCTCCTTTCTTGTATAGCAAAATAATGTCAGATTCCGTCCACTGTTTAGGTACATTTGCCGTTTTCAGCACCATATTAAAGAGCTGTGTTAAAGGGCTCTTTAGGTAAGGACTTCCTAGTTTCAGGGCTTCATTGGTAATCTTATCAGGTCCCGGGCTTTTATCCAACTTCAAACTAGCAATTCCATTCATTACTTCTGTTTCGTCTACATCTTGTATATTTGATTGTATTTCACTTATTATAGTTGATATTGATGGCGGCTCCTTATTTTCATAATCATATAATTCTCTATAGAAATTTGTTGCAACTTTTAGTATTTCTTTCCTCTCGTAAGTTGTTTTATTCGAAGCTTTTAGTCCCTCTATCCAGGTTTTATGTGATCTTAATTCTTTATTAGCTCTCTTTAAACTTCCGTATTGTTTAATATGTTTTTCAATTGTCTTTTTACGATGTGTGTCATAATCATTTCTGATATATTTGCTTATAAGTTTGTAGAGGGCTTTAAGCTCATTTTTCATAGTTCGTGTCTTCGGTTTAGTATTTTGGAGGTATTGTCGCCGTAACATTAAGTGTCTAGTGCGAGCTGATATAATAGAGTCTGTATCCTTGTGTTTAGATACTTCTTGAGCTGTTTTGAGGCTAATGTTAATTGAGAGAGCAATTTTGTTGTATAATTCTTGTACTGTATAACTATGTTGTTTGTTAGCTAGCTCTGCCAAATTGTCATAAAGCGAGTCTTTATATGATTGTATTTGCTGTTCATTTTTCAAAGTATTTTTTACATTACCTCCATACGATTTTCTGTTCTTCCTTTTAGACTGCAGTGTGAATGTAGCTCTAACCAATCTATGGTCACTAGGATATTTAATATTGATCACCTGTATATCTTGAGCATATTTTTCGAGATTAGTTAGTATGTAGTCGATTTCGTTCTTTACCTTGCCGTTCGGTGATCTCCAAGTCCATCTTCTATAATTTTTCTTTTTAAAAAAGGTGTTTAAAATTGCCAATTTATTTTCACATGCAAATTGTATAAGTTTTTCTCCTCTTCTATTTCTATGGCCATAGCCATAGCTTTTCGTGATTAAGTTTTCCGCCTGTTTTGGCTGGCCAATTTTTGCGTTGAAGTCGCCCATAACTATTAAATGTTTTCCAGTTGTTTTTAGTGCTTTGTTTACGTTTTTATAAAATAGCTCGACCTCTTTTTCTTTAGCTGATTCTGTTGGAGCATAACATTGTATTATGCTTATAACTGTATTGTCGACATTTATCTGAAGTAGAGCGACTCGTTCTGAAATTCCTTTGAAATATATAATGTTCGCCCTGTGACGTTTATGCACAAGAAACCCCACTCCATACAAGCCTGGTGTTTGCCCTATGTAGTATAGAATGAAGTCTTCGTATTCTTCTATAGAGTTACCCAAGCGTCTGATTTCGGCGAGCCCGATGACATCATATTTTATATTTTTCAGGGCTTCGCCGAACTCCAGAAGACGAGAATAAGATGATAGCGTTTTAATGTTAAAAGTTGCTATATAGAGTTGATTATGGTTGTTATTATTATCTACATTACTACTATTACATTCTGTATAATATGTTTTCTCTAGAGGGTTTTGGTCTACATCTCCCACGGGGACCAGCCGTGTTGGGAGAGTTGGAGATGAGGGGGTGCGGCTTAGTTTTTTTGAGATTCTTCATAATCTCGGCTTGATGAGGCTTTAATCGTTGGGGTTGACTGTGAGGGTTTCAGGAAGCTCGTTATGTTTTGAGATTTGTTTTTCTTGGGTATTTGTTTCAGTCGTTCGTCGTTGTTTGGAACTTTTTCGCTATGTGCAGTTTCAGGAGACTCTGACAGACATCTTTTATTATAGTTCGTACTTTTGTTTGAATATGTTTGTTTGTCTCTAAGTTTTATTTGTACTATTTTGTCGTAACGCAACATTACCTTTTCTCCGGATATAAGTCTTCTTTGTAATTCCTCTTGGAGCTCTTGTCGTTTTATTAAAACAGCTGGTGTGTAGTCTTCCTTTATGTAGATATCAGTATTTTGTAGATTTTTCTTCTGTTTCAAGATTTCTAATTTTCTACTTGTAGTTGTGATTGTAACTACAACTGGTCTTGTTTTATTCTTATTTTTCCCCAGTCTAGTAACTGTTTCAATTTCCCATTTTGGGCATGTAATTCTCATTGTTGTGTTAATAATATCTAGGATAGACTTAAGCAGATCTTCATAGCTATTTTCTTTTTCTGGGACTCCGAAGAATACTAAATTTTTCTTTCTCATTTGTTTATCTAAAAAATCAATAGATTTTTGATGCTTTTCGGTTTTTTGTTCAAGTTCATTTGTTTTTGTTTCGAAACGGCTAAATTTATCATCGATATTTTTATTTATTGCCTCTTTTATATTTTGCTCCATATTTTTTATATCTTGTTTCTGCTGTGTAAGTTCTTTTTGTATATTTTGTAGCATTTTCTTTAACTCATCCATTATTCTGGAATTATTTGTGATCAGCGACCTCTAGTGGTTGGTAGCACAACTAACAGAAGCGTAATATTAGTATTGATCGCTAACTCGTGTCTCCGCTATTCGTTCATAGATGGCGTTGACACGTTATTGTGACGTGAAATTTCTAATATGATTTGCAGTTTTTAAAACAAATTTCTCAAATTTGTAAATACTAGTTTTTCACTAATTATCGCACTTGTGGTGGGTTTGAACTAACCTTTTAACTGCGCCTCTCTGTCGTTTTGTGCTGGAGCTAGCGGGTAGTTCGAATTTTCTTATGTATTCTTTTATGTGCTATTTGCCAAGTTTTGCTGGGAACTCGAAGGTTTCGTGAAAGGTTTCACGATCTTCTCTATGTAGAACACTATTCTTTAAAATTTTATACCACTTAAGATGGAAAACAACAGCTTTTTATAATTTATTTTCTTAACTTATACAGAGCTGATGTCAACAGCGGCACAGCAGCGCCCCACCTTCCGGGATAAAAAGTATCCTATCACAAAAGTCAGCCCATACTTTGCCTGTGTACCATTTATACCACTACATAGTATAAAACAAAGTCGCTATCCGCCGCCTGTCTGTTCTTATGTATGCTTAGATCTTTAAATCTACGCAACGGATTTTGATTTGTTTTTTTTTAATAGTTAAAGTGTTTCTTAAAGAAGGTTTTAATGTATAATACATGCATATTGCACCCGTGCGAAGCCGGGGTGGGTCGCTAGTATACCTCTATATGTAACCCGAGCGTAAGGCGCGTCGCGTTCCGCGCGCGCCTCAAAGAGCCATCAGACCACCACAGATGGGGCCCAATACGGCCGATGCCGATTCGGAGTCGCGGAGAACCTAACGGGTAACCGGGGCTCCGACTCGACGTGCAGGAGAAGGAACGGGGTGGTTTTTAGTCAGTAAGAGTCTGACACTCCCTTCCGCCTCACCCAGGCGGGAGCAGTCATTCGATAATTTTCCCCCCTTAAAAAAAATAAAAAAAAAGTATATATATGTAAATTTTATCAAAATTCGTTCAGTAGTTTCAGCGTGATTGACGGACGTCCAAACAAAGAAAATTTCACACTAATAATAGTGATAAATATCAGCACAGCTTATGTAAACCGTTACACGACACCAGATCAAAATAAATAAGTTTAAGAGTCTTAATGATAATTTAATAAATTATGAAAGTCAGCACTTGCCTAACCAGACCAAAATATAACACTGACTAAAATTAGTAAAATAGATAGACCCGTCCACAATTAACTAGAACTAAGGACAAACTGGAAAGATTATTCAGCAGTTTTTGCATTAAACATTACTTTGTGTTTTTAGACTATCTCTATTATTATGTAGGTCAAAGTGTTATTAGATTTTTAGTTATTTAAAAACGTCTTCGTGATTATACGAATGCCGGAATTGTTCTATTAAATGGATGCATGATGACGACGATGTGTAGGTACTGTACAGTACATGTGCACCTCTGCTCATTCCTTTGAGATAGAAAGGAGTGACATTATTTTATGAATAGTTATTTTAGTGCTTTAAATCTAGACGCTGGAAATAAAATGATTGTAGTAAACCACTTCATAGATGTGTATGCTTAGCGATTTAGTTATTTCAAGGAGAGAAAGTGAATTTAATTTTTAATCTCATTTAGGTATGGTCTCCTTATTTCAATTATTCATGGAGTGTTCCTCATTTATTTATTAAAGGAAATTGTACCTCACTTTAAATTAAGGTACAAAGGTATAAGATTAATATTAAAAAGTTTGTTGTTTTGAATTATGTAAATTGGTTTTCTTCTGTGATTTGACTGTGTTCAATGTTTATTGGAGGATTTTGTGATGAATTAAATAAATATAATTTCAGCTAATAGCAACAGTCAAAGCATTTATTGTAATAAATCGTTACACAGGCACTTTTCGAACACCAACATAGAACCGACAGTTCTATTTTAGTAAATGAATCTAGGTTAGGAAGTAAGTACTTAAAGATTAATAGGGTGGTATACTAAATTTTATTAAAATGAATTGATAGATTATTTTAAAAAAATAGACACGTATTTTTTCTTTTCTTACAAAATTAAATACTTTCTACGATATTGACTTGAAATAGGTATCGTATGACGTCACGATTTACTACATTTCATAGGGTACCGTGACGTAACGACCTCCCACTCCTAAACTTAACTCCGTTTTATCTAAGTATTGTTTTCGTATACGACAAAATAAAAAAAAATATGAGTCTATTATTTTTTCATTATCTAACTGACGGACTAATCACATTTTTTATTTTCATATTCTGTCTACTACCCTAGAATTTGCAAAATGCTTCTTCTCAAAATCTAACTCCTTTAGCAAAATAAAGGTATTATATTAAGATCGAATTCTTATCCTTGAGATCAGAAAACATAATACGCAACCACCAACCCGACGCAGTGTCATAATAACATTTCAAATATAAGACTAAACCCGAAGCTTTTAGATATTTATAGTAACGGGGGCAGTTTATGAAGAAACCTTATGTAAGTCAGCCTACTTTGTAACTGTTTGCGGTTGTAACTCCACAGAACTATCTTTGGGTAGCAGGCTGGGGTCTTTGAACTTATGAGGGGTGCTCGATATGATTGCTGTAAAGTACTGGTAGAGGCGAAAGGGATTTGTTTATAAGGTCTGTTGGGATGAAATGATAAGAAAGTCTTGTGCTTGTAGACAAACATTTTATTAGAATTATCAAATAGGTAGTTACGTAGTTATTTATAGTAACACTGGGTTATTATATGTGAAATTCAGTTACTCTGCATAATGCCTGAAATTCCTCGAAATTTTAGATGTTTTTTCATGATATTTCAGAGGTTGTATATGTATTTCTAGTGACCTATTATCCATACGAGGGTTTATATGTGAATCTGATGTACTTGCATGGTTTGAGGTCCTTAATCATATCTAATAAAGATACTTAGATAATCAAGTAGAGTACCGACTTCACTCTAAAGGCACTCGTGGTCTGTGCTTCGGGGCCCCCATCCTCAGGGACCGAATATTTCTAAGACGGACACACACCCGCTACACGTGGCCTGCTAGACGTTGTGGCGGGTTCGATTCAAATCATTGTGGAACCAGAAATTGTTGTTTCGGGTCTGGGTACCATGTGGACTTGTAGGTATGTAAACGCACCTACGATACAGGAAAAAAAGGCCTAGTGCAACGTCAAATGAAACATTCCAAAAGGTCCGCGAAAATTGTTGTGTGCACAAGGGCCCCAGTGTAGTCTAAGGCGGCCCTGGTAGAGTGTTCATAATGACAACTTTAGCTATCGCTATTTATTTATTTATCAATAGGCGCCCGGAGGACTCGGTGGAGCATACGGTGGCGGTCTGTCCTGCATGGGCTGAGCACCGCCGTGTCCTCAGAGATGTGATCGGCGACGGCGACCTCTCGCGACCTTCAGACTATGGTACGGAGTGATGACTGGGATGCCGTCTCCTCCTTCTGCGAAGCAGTCATGCTAGCTAAGGAGAAGGCGGGGCGCGTGAGCGAACGAAACTCCGCACGCCCTAGCCGTCGTGAAAGACACTCCGGGCGTCGCGGATCGCGAGTCCATCTCCGGCCACCGTAAGTACGGCGAGCACGGGTGACTCACCGTCCGACTAGAACTAGACCCGAGCGTACGGGGCGTCGCGTTCCGCGCGTGCCTCAAAGAGCCATCAAACCACCACACAGATGGAGCCCAATAGGGCTAATGCCACGGAGCTGCGGAGGGCTTAACGGGTTGCCGGGGCTCCGGTTCGAAGTGCAGGAGTAGGAACGGGGTGGATGTTAGTCAGTAAGAGTCGGACACTCCCTCTCGCCTCGCCTCGCAGAAGTCATTCGATGATTTTCTTCCCTTTAAAAAAGGGATAAATAGAAGACATTCCATTACAACAAAGACTATCAGATTGCCCTGTAATATAAGTTATGTCTCTCTCAACCTAAGCTGTAGTAGAGTAAGCAGCAATATACTGGAGATGTAGTTTATAGCTTGTCATTTCACGCTGCGACGCGGACTACGTTCCACGAGCACTTAACCGTGAAGTTACGATACGATTAATAAAACTACTACTGCTATTAAATTTCAAGATAACTTGCTATTAAACAGTAAGTGTGTCATTTGGATCAGTGGGGATTTTTTATTTAGGAACTGCTCTCTCATAAGTAATATGAGCCGTATTATGTCTATTATTTATATTATGTCTACTTAACTATGTCTATAACTTCTGAACAAAGGTCTCCCTTTTAAGAATCTGATGTACTTAGGTAATCGTCACGCCTGAGTGACAGCTACGTGTCCTTGAATTTGTTGCTCATTTTTTAAAGACTCGACTGTTGCACTCACACGATGAAACAAAACGTAGACGTTGTTTCACGTCATTTTTCTGTGAGGCCGTGGCTCTCCCGTACTTAATTAATAGCATTTCATTAATAGATTTCACACGAGCACTCCTGTCTAATTCTCTGAAGAATAAAAAGCGTGACGGTATTTTTAATTCTGTGGTAAAAAGGATGTTTCATTATTTTGATACATGGAATCCGGTATAGCCTAACTTGGAATAAATGGCAAAATGTTATTCTTGACACCAAAACTCATTTGAAATGACTATTTTCCGTGTGTAAAATCCAAGTAAACTTTAGTTCCTATATCTGTAGCATGCGTCGACACAATCATTAAACTAAGTTAAGTCCACCCCTACTTTGAACTTAACTTTAACTTGACCACGTTAAGGCATGAACCAAGTATACGCGAAACTTATACTGTAATAACAAGTTGTGTTAAGTTACACTAAGTTACTTAAGTACAGTACAGATTACTATTCTGACTTTGATGTTTTTGATATTTTCTGTCGTATTTTTTAAGATAAAGGTCGAAATTGCTTTGGCGAGTGTAGTTTGGTTTTTAAGACTACAAGATAGTTTTGTAAAATAATATAACTTGGTAGAGGATTACAGATCCTCATAAATTCAACGAAAATTTAGAGGATGCGGCTGCCTGGCTGTCAGCAGCTGTTCTGAATGTTAGGAAATATGCGATCACATAACTAGACTTACTGCTTATAAAAAAGGAAATAAAGAACGTCTACTTATCCCTTTAGCATTGTGTATAAAACCGAAATATCTCCAATTATATTTTCTATCCAGTACCCTATTAAATACAAAATTACCTAAAGTTATACCAGGCCCGGTAACCGGTTAGTTTTCAATAACAGGAGTTAAAAGTAAAGTCGTTTATCCAAACCTGCTACGATCCGTTTCGCATAAACATTTACCTTTATTACCCATACCTGAAATCTGTCAAATCAGTCAACGTTTACTTCAGCTAGAGTGCCCGTATAATTGTGGGCACAATCAATTAAAACTTTTTATACAGCGGACCACCATATAGGTTGTATACCATCGGAAACTTTTCTCATTTCCTCTTCACAAGGTAGGCACCAGGATTGTGCTGTGACACACTGAAACGGATTAAAAAATGTGTGAACGGTTTTCTTTGTCGGTTTTTTTTATATAAATGATGCCTTTAACAGACTTCAAAAAAACAAAGTTTCAATTTGACCTGTATTTTTTTTAAGGGGGGAAAATCATCGAATGACTGGTCCCGCCTGGGTGGGGCCGGAGGGAGTGTCAGACTCTTACTGACTAAAAACCACCCCGTTCCTACTCCTGCGCTTCGAGCCGGAGCCCCGGTAACCTGTTAGGTTTTTCGCGACTCCGTATCCGCAATTTAACCTGTATGGAGGTAGGTATGTTATGTCTGTGACTATCCCACGGTTGGTGAAACCGATTTTGATTCAGTTATCAGAAAATAAATATTTTTTGGTTTTGGTCAAGCTATATGTTTTGGACATTTTTAGTACCCCTAAATCACTGTTTAACTAAGTTTTACTAAGCGTGAGACAGCATCTAAATAGTCCTCTTACCAGTACTATGTAGGTGACACGCAAATATAAGTTTGCGAAAACCAAAATTTCGTTAAGAAAGTGTCGCCTATGTTAGCTTAGGAGTTCCTTAAAATTTAAGTTAAAATGGTGAAAACTGGCTCTAAAGTCTTATAGATAGTTTAAACGAATGCCTCAACATTGTAGTAGCAATATTATTTATCGGTTCCTAGTCTCAGTTTACGAGGTAATCATACGCGTATTGATATCGTAAAATATGTTACTTTGTGTGTTTCTGTGATTGGCAATATAACACCTAAGGAGCTTATATTGATAAAGTTTAAAGTTGATTGGTCGTTCACTGCAAGGGGAACTAACTTCTTTGATAAAGCAATATCAGTACCTACATTGTTTAAATACATGATAGTGTTCCTCTTCTCTTCTCTTCTTTATCTCCTATTTTATATTAACTAAGAGTAAGTCTATTGTTAACATGCAGATTTTGTATGAAGCAAGGTAGTTCAAGATATCACATTTTTTTAAGTACTATAAATATAAAAATATAAAGCATTTTTTCTCTCTAGATACTAGAGAGAATAAATGAAATATTATATAATGCATATTACTATTTACTACATGGCTAACAAATATTAAGTACCTGTAATTTAATCCTTAAATCTTAATCTTTAGATATATAATATGTTGAAAGACGTATGCTCTTACATTAATATTTAGGTAGTTTTATAGGGTCAGGCTAAGACCTAGAAGTGGAGCGTAAGTAATGTGAATTTAATAATCTATCGTCACCGAGTACGTGAGTAATCAATTACCATCAAGTCACTGTAAATGTAGGCATGTGTTAGTTCATTCATTATATAGCGGTGTGTTACTAGAACAAGATATTAATTGAAGATGAGATAAATGTATCGCCGAAAGCGTGTATAGTAATGGTGTTCATAAAATCATACCTAATTAATATTTTATTTCAGATAAACATAACTAAAAGATTTTACTATTGTAACAGTCTTATTATTATATTTTATCGCTCACTATATTTTTTATACTTGTGATTAATAATATTATTTAAGCATTTAAAACACTAAACTGCCAAATAATAATATCGTGGATTGATTTAGTTTCCGAACGTGGCAACACTATCTCAGCAGATAGCAGCGCGACAGTCGCCGCGTCGCGAGTTGCGGAATGCTGCTCATGAATATGAACCTCTAGCATGGTTTGAGACTAGTCGGGTTCCTCGTCAAACAGTTACGTGAACAAGCTGAAAACATAATAATTAACACTATCTCAGTCGGGTTCTCGCGCGGTATTTGTTTTTGACAGCAGACGGATACATAATTTTTGAAAAATATATATTATTTCTGGGTAACTCTGAGTTTTAATTAAGATCATCCTTCTGAGCGTTTTACTATTATATGCAATTACTGTAATAAATATTATATAATGACTGCACAGTTGGCACGGTGGCTGGGCAACCGACTGCCATGCAACATATAGCGGGTTCGATTGCTGGAAGCAGGTCTTTGTGTGATCCACAAATTGTAGTTTCGGGTCTGGGTGTCATGTGTATGTGAACTTGTATGTTTGTAAACGCACCCACGACACATAACAAAATCCTAGAGAGGGGCAACCATTTCTATTAAAAACAATGTTACTTGTATTTATTAACATTTATTATTTATTATCTTATTTTGGTAGATAGTAAAAACTCGAGTCCGTAATAATCTAAACCAGGCACTGTAGCCAAAATTATGTATACACAACTATTGTCCCAACTTTACTGCGGTTCCGTAGTAAAATTTTCCATGAAACATGGGCTGGCATTTTGGCAAAATAACTTTATCTATGTTTATTACGATAATTTTCCTTGATAGTAGGTATACCGCGTATCAAGGATGACAAGACCCGCTTTGTTGATATGGAAGGGTACAGGATGAATCAACTAGGTATTGTTTTTCTCAAGTCTACCTTAAAAAAAATTTATGGCATAAGCCGGTAAACGAGCAGACGGATCACCTGATGGTAAGCAATCGGCGTCGTCGCCCATGGACACCTGGATCACCAGTGGCGTTACGTGGCACCACACAAAAGTAATTTGGGATAATGGTACAATATAAAACTTTTCCTTATAATGATCAATTTCTGCCATATTTCGCCAAAATTGTTATACAATTAAATCATACTGATTAGTGATTATATTATTTATTATTTAATCTACCTAATAACTATATCAATGAATCGTCTGGTAAAAACTGATTATGTAGTACGTGTACTGATATATGTAGCATTCAAGATTTTTTGTCAACAAACCATGATTTTCCTATTTCAATATTCTGAATTTATCATAGCTTTTTTTCAAGGCGAGAAAATTATTCAATATTTCCACCCGCCTTAGGTGAGGCGAGAGCAAATGTTAGTCTCTTACTGACTAAAATCCACCTTGTCCTAACTCCTGCTTCGAACCGGGGTCCCGGTAATCCTTGCAGCCCCGAATTTAGTAGTTGTATGTTACACATATGACTGGTTATTAATTATTTGTACATTAAATCATGAAATATAAAAAGAAGGAACTAAATAAATATGTAGTATGTAAAATAAACTAAAAGTAATGGTGAAAATTCGTCCGCATCGACGTCAATAGGTATGTGTATACTTTATAAAATATTGTCATTATGATACAATTCAGAAATATACTATACATGCTCCATCGTCGACTGTATCATCGCTTACCACCAGGCGAGATAGTGGTCAAACGTCGGCCCATCAAATATAAAAAAATATGTACACATATTTCATTTAGATACCTTTTCGAAAAATTAAAGGCATGTAGTAATGTTATGGGATCAAACAACACTAGCGACATATAGAAGTGTGGTAGAGCCATGCTTTGGTACGAATGAGCCGGCTCGACCGACGTGATACCACGGCCTCACAGAAAACAGACGTGAAGCAACGCTTGCGTTGTGTTTCGTCGTGTGAGTGAGGTTACCGAAGGCCCAATAACCCCTTCCCCAATCTCCCCAATTCCTGAATCCCCAACGATCCTCAAACTCCTAATCCCCAAAAAGCCGGTGACGCATTTGTAATGCCTCTGGTGTCAGGTATCCATGGGCGACGCCGATTGCTTACCATCACGTGATCCGTCTGCTCGTTTACCGGCTTGTGCAAAAAAAAAATATTCAATCAGCCTGGAAATAAACTCGAGTAACTACATAAAATATTAATCAACTTTTTGTTTGAAATATCTTCCATCCTAACGTTATAGGTTACAGTTTAATTGTTTTTGTGACGAGAAGCGTGACAACGCAAATTAATTTTAGATACAGTTTTGTTTGATATATTAATTAACGTGTTTTAGGTGCCTATTGTTTGATAATATAATTATTTGGTGAGAAGTAAGATAAGCTTGCTGCCTGCCTCGTTGGCCGAGTGGTCGCAAGTGCGACTGCCAGGCAAGGGGTCTCGGATTCGATTCCCGGGTCGAGCAAGTATTACGGGGGTTTTTAAAAATTCTCAGTTGTAGCACGGAGTCTGGAACTGTGCCCCATATAGGCTCTCCCCCTATTACATGGGACTCATAACATAAATAGTGAAAATTGGGTGTTACATTGTACAATGGCATAATGTGCACCTCTGCCTATCCCTTCGGGGGTAAAAGGCGTGATGTTATGTTATGTTAGTAAGATAAGATTGAGAATATTTAGCAATATTATGATAGTAAATGCATTTTTGATCTAAATAACCTGGTACTTGATAGAAATCTGGTACTTGAAGAAATATCAGTTTGTTAATATTAGGAAGTCTTAGTAAATTTTTACACTTCTTTATTATTTTGGACGAGACTGCGTACGGTAAGGATATTTACTGTAATTATAAACAACTTGTTTGTCTGACAAAAATGTAACCTGAGTGGGGCTGACGATGACACAACATAAAGTCTTTGTAATTACTCGCTTCCTACGATTACCATAACATGACACTTATTATCCTCAAAGAGAAAGGGTGTAGAATATTATGCAAAATTATTAACATTAATTCATGTTTACATACATATATTAATTTATTATTTTATGCCGTAAATGCGGAATAGTATGGATATCTACCGCAATCATAGATATTTGATACATTTTTAACTGCAATCTGCAATACAGTTAGCTAGAGGTTATTCCAGAGGGTTCGCCACAATCTCTAAGTTTCGTGGATGTAAAGAGTAAGCTAGCCTAGTGGGTGGATGTCATAGGCTTTTTATGATGATATTGAAAGATGATTTGCCCGATAATAGGTTTAACTTGAGATCACGTGTTTATAAGTCCGGTTTGGAACCAATCAATCAACTAACTTATAAAAATTATACTTATATATACAAGGTGTAGTTTTGAAATCGATCTCACTAGACGACTTGTATAGCTCTGTTTCTTTCCCTCAATGGAACCATTCTGAAATGCTGCTCATGAATATGAGCCTCTAGCATGGTTTGAAACTAGTCGAGTTCCTCGTCAAATTACTACGTGATAAGTCTAAAACATAATAATTTATTTAGTATGTCTCACGAAAGTTACAATACGAACCATTCTGACTTTAGGACGTCATAATAACCCCGTAGGATGTTTCTAGCGAGTTTAATGTATGACATAATACGAAAAAGAACAAGAGAGTTTATGGCCGTAAACTGATTTGCCTCGAAACTGACTGGATTTTAAAAAGGTCATAATACGGCCTCTGGCGTTCAGAAGTCAAGCTTGCAACCAATCAGGCAGCTAGAGTTTAAAATATGAATAATATCGTATTATATATTGTACACGGCTTTGTTTTGCATAATTAATTTATTCGGGGCTATGGCTTGTGGTCAGGCGGGTGGTCAAACACAGTTGCGCTCGACTTCTACCAAATACTGTTGTTCCCTAAAATTTTGCGAACAAACAGAATACTTGATGTGTATTGTACATAATTGATTCTGTTTTATGTAACTGCGAAAGTGTAGCTTGTGCATATGTCAGTTGTGTAATGTAACGATGAATTATTTATATCTGTAGAACCATAGGCTACGATACTATTTAAACTCGATTTTTTCTATCAAATTCAGAAATCACAGTCTCGTAAAACTAATTGCAGTTAATTAAAAAAAAATCGGAGATCCGTGTATATTCCTAATTGGTTTATGCTCAGTAGGTAAAAACCATTTAAAAATCAGCTTTAACAGGTCGGTAGGTTAACTGTAATAAAAACAGTTTTGCACATAGTTTTTCAATATTTATTCTCAAACAAAAAGCAAGCAAAAACTCACAATATCGAAAGCATTAAAATCTACCAAGAGAACTTTTTCCCCTGTAGTTTACCGTACTAACACAGAAAATAACGACGGCAAAGCTTTGGTACAGTTCCACAGTTTATGAAGCTTGAATGTCTCTGTACGTTGAATGCGCTTGTAATTATAAAACCCTTTCATATTATGGAGATACGGCAGTCCCACCATTTGTAGGATATTATGGTACTATGACCAGAAGTGGTTTGTGTTATCTATATTGCTAAGAGATATGTAGGGGTATCTAGTAAAGGGTGGGGCGGATTATTGACGGAATTAGAGGTTAAGTTGTCAATTTGGATTAAAGGTGTGTTCTTACAGGTACACTGTGCGTTTAACAAAACAATTTCATAAATTAAGAACTGGGAAATTGTCACGTTGGATGAGTAACGTAAGTGCAACTGCCAAACGACTTCACTTTTAACTTTTAAGGAGTATCAAAATGATCCAGAGTCAAGACAGTAACAAAAAAATATTTCACATCAAATATCTCGGCTAACTTTATCTCATCTCTTGACCTCATCTATAATGTTAACGTGTAAAAATGCTATTTTGTAGCCTATCTACATTTGAAATAAAATGAATTTATTTAATAATATACGAGAAACTCACAAAAAACTACTAAGGGATTAACAAAAAACCTAGCAGGAAGAAAATATAGTATTTACGTAGTTCATCTAACATGAAATGAGGACACTTCGGGTTTCCCGTCCCTAAGCTAGCGAGAAAAAAGGTAATACGCTGTGGAAAATACACATAATATTTTTTGATTACTCTACCTATACGCATGACGTTTACCTTCGTGTAGTATCGCCATTAGTCTTGATTTCATCGGATTTATCCTCATTTCCATTTCTTTGTTTAAATAAGAGACCAAAATAAATGCGGAGATGAATAAAGGCGACGATTTTTTATTTGTTTTGACGTAGTACGAAGTATTCTTTTCGATTTTCTGATCTTTGTTTTTGGTATTTGATGCTAGGATTTGTTTGAGAGCCTGACACGTTGTTTATTTTTTCTTTTTTATTAAACTAGACGGGTTTTCAATTTCAAATGGTTCTCAGTTTATTAGTTTAATTATTGTTGTTTTATAAGTCAATAGACAGTTCAATTTAATTCAAGAGTCAGCATTCAAACGTATCCTGTGTACAATACAAACGTGTTTCTGTCTGTATAACGCATAATGTCAAAAAATTACAACAGGGTAGTTTCCTTAATTTTATTTTAATGTCCGTCTGGTAGATTATTTTAAAACATTAGACACGTATTCTTTTCTCACAATATTAAATGCTTTCGACGATACAATGTATTTGAAATGTCGTGTGACGTCACAGGGTGCTATAAAATGTAGCACGTTGTGACGTAACTACTTCCCACTCCTAAACTTAACTCCATTTTATTTAAGTATTGTAACTTTATACGAGAAAATAAAAAATAAATAAAATAAAAAAATACGTGTCTGATATTTTTTCATTATCTAACTGACGGACTAATTAGATTTGTAATTTTCTTACCCTGGAAACTACCCTATTGACTTTCGCATATAATTATTTTATTTTTCCACCGCATTTATATTTGGCGACCCTACATCGCAAGTACACTAGCTAAACAGGCACATACACATACCTCTACATAGATAGTATATGCCTATATGAATAGCTCCCTGCCATCCTATCTGGGCTCGCGATTTTTCCCTGTCGTCTCCGTAATAAGGGACGACTTTTCTGCTCCTCTCATTAACTGGCAAATCGATCTCTCTCAGAGTAATCCTACTTGAATCCTTATGAGAATCTGCAGTATTTATCGCTCTTGGATTTTTATTGATATATTTTTTATTATTTGTTGTCAAATGAGTTGTCAGGTCAGGACAGGTCAAAGACAGGTACTAACCTGTTGATGGTGTACCTAAATGTAGAAGTAACCAAAACTCTCGCATACTTATGGATGATTACTCGTAATAAGATAGGATAATTAATATAATTTTAAAAGTGATTTTAAAGTGAAAAAAAAAACAAATCTTAGAAATAATAAATGAAAACATACGTAATGAAAATGTTATTACTATTGACAAACAGTTAAAAACATAAACACCAATTTAATATAATTCAGTTTGTACCGCACACTACAGTATAATTACTTACATTTTAGAACAGAATTCAAATTCAATTACTTAGCGAGTCTAAATCTTACAAATAAACAGATACACACAAAAACACTCCAGAACTGCATTTTCTTGTTAAAACTTTTCAAAACTCGTAATTACAAGTTACAAAGTTTTGATGCACGAGACATTAACAAGTTTGAAAGCCTGTCGAGACTTGGCAGGCAAGTTAACTGAAGACTAGAGTATTTCTGCAGTAATGATAGTTGTAGTTAAAACGACTTGATGGCAGTGAGCTGGTGGTAATGGTATTAAAGGAGACAGGGATATTGTGCATTTTGGTACGTCCCAAACTTACTTAGTAAGGTGCTTTTAGTGTTCGTGTTTGTGGCTTGGAATTGCGAGAGTTGCTTGGCTGTAATAATTTGTGTATTGTGTAAAGTTGATAGTGCAATGATTTGAATGATATGACATTTGCCATTTGCTACAAGGTTTTGTACTAGTGTCCTATGCTTAATTACTAAATTAGTCTGAAAAGTTTGTAAAGCTCATTTTCATTTACAGTCAAATAAATAACAAAGCAAAATGCTTCTAATTGAGAAACAAAATAAACAAATTGTGTATAAAATGTGGATAAGGCACGCGGGCTGGTTGCCCAAGAGCTATCCGCGCTGTCACGTCGCGTGACACCAAGCTGAGCGCTGGCCAAACCTGTCAGGTCCATACTATGCTGTACCTACCACTATGTACACTGTATACACCAATTTGTGGAATATGGTCTAAGTTGGAAGCGGTTGGGATTATAAGATTTATGAAGTTTGGTGGCAAAACCTTTGACTGCACGGTTGGTGCGGTGGCTGGGCAACCGGCTGCCGTGCAACGTGTCGCGGGTTCGATTCCCGCACGGAACAACACTTTGTGTGATCCACAAATTGTTGTTTCGGGTCTGGGTGTCATTGTGTATGTGAACTTGTATGTTTGTAAAAGCACCCACGACACAGGAGGAAATCCTAAAGTTGGACAATGTTTTAAACAAAAAGAAAGAAAAAAAAAATCCAAAATTGTGAGGTAAGTACATACAAAAAAACTACTTTAGAATGTCCCATGCAACACCGATTTAAGTAATGGAGAGTTAATACGAAGGTAACGTATAAAATAAAAGAAAAAGCGTGTAAGTTGAGGTGAGGAATTAAACAAAGAGCAGCTACAATGTTTCCTCCATTATTTTGAAAGTGTGCTCCTGAAAATTGAAAACTTATATCATTTAATTGGCCAAAATGTCTATTGACAAATTTCTTACTACTTATACCATACATCGGATACTATTTCACCTGAGAGCTATATACAGAGAAGTCGGGTCAAATATCGCTTGCTCTCCACACGTTCGGGTTTCCTAGAGGACTTATTCTTGTTTCTTTTACTATTCATGTGCTTTAGCTTATATTTCTTATCTTGGTCTACTAAAAGAACAAAGATAATATGGTATAGAAAATCACTTTGTTTATCGGAATAGAAAAAAGTTAATTAGCAAATTATTAATACCGGTGGAAGCTTCAATTCTCTACATACAAATGTCAATATTATTAGAAAAATCATCATCATCATAACACCACGCCTTTTTTCCCCGAAGGGGTAGGCAGACGTGCACATTACGGAACTTAATGCCACTGTGCAATGTAACACTTTGTAACATAGGGGATGAGCCTATTGCCATATACCGGGCACAAGTCAAGACCCCGTGCTACTATTGGGATTTACGGACTTTGATTGAACCCTAATCCTAGAGCTCAATCGTTGTTTTTGCGACCACTGGAGCAGTCAACATATTTCTCAAACGGCCTCTCTTTTTACTCTAAGCCATATATTTTATACTTCAGGAAAATCTACACTCAGCACTTGGAAGCCCAAGTTGGAAGTTGAAGAGTTCACTGGATCCGACTACCTATCTATCCTATCTTTGATCAAACGTAACAGCCTGTCGGCCCTTCAGCGAGATCCTTTGAAGGGAACGCTCTAAATTTAGAAACACTCCACTGAACTCCAGTAACCTCGATGCAAAACTCAACATTTAGTACTCTTGTAAGACGTCTTCAGTGATAATAATTATTGTAGGAACTTTGTGAGGATTAGTTGATAATTTTAGAAGACAGGAAAGGTTCTGAAATATTAAAGGAATATAGGTCAATAGGCTCACCCCCTATTACATGGGCCTCATAACATAAATAGTGAAAAGTGGGTGCTACGTTGTACATGCTGGCATTAAATGCCGCAATGTGCACCTCTGCATACCCTTTCGAGGATAAAAAAGGCGTGATGTTATGTTATTTATGGGGCCTATGTACGGTAGTGGACCTCTTATGGCTGATATGATAGTGATGATGATTAATGTGATTTTATTTTGTATCTCAGGAATGGGGGCAAAACCACTTTTATTTTTTGAGGGGGGAAATCATCGAATGACTTCTCCAGTCTGGGTGAGGTGGGAGGGAGTGTCAAACTCTTACTGATTAATAAAACTAAAAACCACCCCGTTCCTACTCTTGCACTTCGAGCCGGGGCCCCGTTAACCCGTTAAGTTCTCCGCGGCTCAGTATCAGATTCAGCCCTATTGGGCCCATCTGTGGTAGTCTGATGGCTCTTTGAGGCGTGCGCCGAACGCGACGCGCCGCACGCTCGGGTCTGGTTCTGGTCGGGCAGCGAGCTACCCATGCTCGCCGTCCGCGAGGGCTAAACCTCTAGCTGCAGCTAGTATAGGTACACTACTCACATATCGTTTTGTCATGTCAGATTGATTGCCATTCAATATCGTTCCAGCTTCCAATCGGATTCCATATTTTCAGACAAATATTCTGAAATGTCATTTTTTCGTATCTCGATTGGCAAGCGAAGTATTGGAGTGCGTGTAGTGACTATTTTTTTATTTAGTTTCCTAGAGTATTGGACACTCTGTTCTTTGAACACATTTTTTTACTAAAAAATGTTTGAAATTATTGTGAACGTAAAATAAGTTTGTGTTTTTAGAATATGATGTTCAATATAAATAATTATAGATTATCAAATCTATCTATATAAATAAAAATTATTTTCCGTTCGTTAGTCATGCTAAAACTCGACAACAGCTGAACCGAAATTGCTAATTTTGATCTTGAAATGTTCGTGGAAGTTCAAAGTTAAGATTTATTTTAGGCGGTACGAAGTTTGCCTAGGCAGATAGATAATATGCATATAATAGTTGTATTGTAATTATTATTGTGTCTGATCTTTTTCTTACTCTTTCAGGTCTAAAACGTTAAAATAATAATACAAAAATACAAAATTACATCACAATCGGAAATCTAGCTTTCAATCAGTTTAAAGTAATTTAAACACTGATTAAACGTAAACCCGACTTCACTGAATATAACCACACAACAACAGCGCGGCATATCTCAAATTAAAACAAAAGTTCCATCGCTAAAATGTACGAAATGATTAAATAAAATTGCCGTGTATTTTTGAGGGTGCTCCAGCCGTCAGGGTTGGCACCCAATCAGTGTAGGTTGGAGTGGCCGTACGATCCAGCCGCACTTAATCTCTGATCAAACGTAAACAAGTCCACACCCCTACATGTTCCGCACAATACACGACAGAATTCAATTAAGCTCCAAATATTTTTCACGTAAAGAGTAAAACAGTTCCGGTTTTTTTTTATTGTTTGTTTGGTATATTGAAGTAATGTAGAGGACGTACATATTTATCCTGTAAATATTTACATATGTATTTATAAATAGGTAAAAGTGTCTGAAGCAGTATTTTTATGTAAACGAGCAGAGAGATTAATTATGCTAAGCAGTCAGCACCGCCTATGCATAGCTTCAACGTCAGACAAAATAGCACCGGAGTGGCGTTCAATCTAACGAGCTACCATGGCTCCGGTTCTATGCAGGAGTAGGTACAGTGTGGTTTTTAGTCGGTAAGAGTCTGACACTCTCTCTCGCCTCGCCCAAGGCCGAAGACATCATTGGATGATTTTCCTCCCTTAAAAAAAGGACAAAATACCACTTGTATTTTGTCTGGTGTATTCGTTACCGCGTTTGTGTTTACCAAACTATATTCACGTAGAAGAGTATCAAACATACAAATATATACAACTTTACAAACTTTTGCATATGTGTGTGTTAATTTTTTCTATGCTGTATTATTTTAGCGCTGATGTAAGTTCCCACAAATTATTATCATAATATTAATGTCACTTACACTTATCATTGAATATGTTATCATTAGTTGCATGTAATAACACCGAATGTAGCTGGTCAAGTGGTCGCAATTACGACTATCGAGCACAAGGTCAGTAGTTCGATTCCCGAGTTCCGAGTAACTATGTTTTGTTTTTCTAGAACGAGGTCCCAGTATCAATATATTGGTAGGGTTTTAGATTTTGCGATTCCCATATAGAAAGAAAGAAAGAAGAAAGAAAAACCATTTATTTTGCTACGACACACAACAAGAATTTAGAAACACCGAAAAAAGCCCATGGTGCGTCGCAGCGCAAAAGGCTGGAGCTCATATATTTGCTATAATAGTAACATATAAAGTATCTGAATCAGGGTATTCTGTAACCATCAATTCGAGCTTTCAAAATAAGCTCGTTTGCATTCGCGCCCGTCATTGGTTGAGATTATTCTTACAACCAATGACATGCGGACCACGATCGAGTTCATTGCGATATTTCTAGCTGGTTTGTGTTTGGTGTTCGAAAACATTATATCTGTCGAAAATAATAAAAACTAGCACCAATGAGGTAAATAAAAGATATAGTGACATTATCAGTGTCGTGGAGAACTTAACACCAACCGGGGTCCGGCTCGACGTGCAGGCGAAGGAACGGGGAACGGTCCCTTCCGCCTCACCCAGGCGGGAGCAGTCATTCGATGATTTTCCCCCCTTAAAAAAAAGTGATATTATCAGTAGGTACCTTTTTTACATAACAGTATTTTCCTATAAACCACTGCAGTATCTATCCCTCCTTACCATAAACCCGAAGTGTCACAAAAATAAATCTGTTCATCGTGTTTGTCACAACCGTCTTCGGTTTTATGAATCATCATTATTTTATGTGCCATAAGCTCTCCTGAAGTTTCATTAAGAAAACTTGCCCTATAAAACGGAATATTGTCTAAGTGGACATTGATTTCAACTTTATCTCTTTAGTTATAAGGATTCGTTTGCTATATCTCTCTATCATATTATTTTGACGAATATGGGTTAATTATAATCAGAATATCGTTTACGGTATTTTATTAGTATTTGTTTATTTTATCTGGATTTGTAAGTGGTGTGTTTATTTGTTTGTAAGTGGGTGGAATTGCTTCAGTTTGTAAAGGCTACTGTTCAGCACAGAAAATCTCAGATTAGTAAAATAAAACTGTAATATAGACTGCTGAGTAGAACATAGCGAGTATGACTATCACTAGATACTTCTTTAAAATTCTTTTAGTGATTTGAAATTGGTATTTTGATGAATATAATGAAACTGGTGAAAATCTCAATATTGGTCAACTTAATTTTACAATAACTATCGTGAGACATTCGATTAGACACCGCTCAAAACTAATAGAGCTCTTCTCAGTATATTCACGCGAGTAGCCCGCAATTTTAGTTAATTGGACAACTTTAATTTAAAATAATAATTACAAAAAATAATAATTCTAATATAATTACATTCTATGTAACTAAACAATCGAGTTTTACACGAGTGTTCCTGTACAGGTATAGCCACGGTACACGTTTAAGCCTGAAGTCTAATTTCTTAGCAGTAATCAAGTACTAATTACACAACAACTTGGGTCTACGTAAATTACATTTACATTCCAATTACTAGAGGTTCACTCCTGTATTACATGGTAGTCCTATTTTCACTAGACTAGGTTTAGATTGCGAATCTTAGACCCGATACTATGGTTCAATAAAGGTTTATTAGGTTTTTCAGTTTTGGAAGAACTCTTATCATTTTACTGTTATCATATTTAAGTGTGGGAGAGCCATGCTTCGGTACGAATAGGTCAGCTCGACCGGAGTGATACCACGGCCTCACAGAAAACCGACGTGAAACAACGCTTGCGATGAGTTGCGTCGTGTGAGTGAGTTACCGCAGGAGGTCCAATTCCTCCCCCTTCCCTATCCCCCAAATCTTGAATCTCTAACATTCCTCAAATTACTAATTCCCAAAAGGCCAGTGCACTTATAACGCCTCTGGTGTTCCAGGTGTCCATGGGCGACACCGATTGCTTACCATCAGGTGATCCGTCTTCTCTTTTACCAACTTATCCCATAAAAACGCTCGCCATTCATTGGCACGAATGGACCGGTTAGACCGAAATACCATGACCTTGTAGCCGCACCGCACGACTACATACCTACCAGTTACCAGCACCACCGAATACCTTACCATATACCTTCCACAATACCTTTACCAAAGTTTTAGACTTACTTCGTTTTAGAAACAAGAAACCAATTGTCTTGAAAAAGACAGTTTACGACTCTCTCGCATAGAAACAATAATAATCACTGCGGCAACAGCGTTATCACACTATCACCTAACTATATCTGATATTGCCTAGTTGTAAATATGTAAATAGAAATATAAGTAGCGTAGTTTGGCGAATTAAATCATTCTGGTCCACACCTCTCATCGGAGTTTTACTACTAATGGAAGAAAAGAAGAAACCTCCTCTAGGACACTAGGCTCTCCTACCTAGCTCCTAAAACCTGAAAGAAAATAATCGTGTAACAACCTCTGTGTAGTGTTACTCCGAGTGGATGAGGGTTCTGTAACTCCAACGCGTAGAGGAGATACAAGCACTGACATCTCATCCTCATAAAACGATTTTTTTCATTTTTTTTAAACTTTACCACACTACGATTTTCTCCTGTGTCGTGGGTGCGTTTACAAACATACAAGTTCACATACACATCACATCCAGACTTGAAACAACAAAGTGTTGTTCCGTGCGGGAATCGAACCCGCGACAAGCTGGTTGGCCATCCACGGCACCAACCGTGCAGCCAGTCAGACAATGTGAACAAAGAATTCAAGCATTTTTGCAATTTTGCATCATTTTCAGATATTTTTAGCCTAAAAATTCAATTAAACCAAACATCGATAACACGGTGAGTATATTAAATAAAATTCAGTCAGGATAAGCGCTTGGACCATGAAAGCCGATAATACGTTAAATTAAGTGGTAATCCATTAGGGATCGGTAATCTTGATGTAATGCGATTATGTACACCAATGAATTATATTATATGTATGTATATGGTCCCTTACCTTGTGAGCGAAGGTCAAAATATTTTGTGAAAGTAAAGGACAATGGAAAATCTTGTTGCTAAAATGTTATAATGGTGACGATCGAATTTGAGGTTTCATCCTGGCTGGCTGGTCGGGAATCATCATCATCATCATATCAGCCATAGGACGTCCAGTGTTGAACATAGGCCTACCCTAATGACTTCCAGATAGGCTGGTTGGAAGCGACTAGCATCCAGCGGCTTGCTGCGACCTTGATCACGTCGTCTGTTCACCTTGCGGATGGATGTCCTACGCTGCGCCTGCCGGTACGTGGCCTCCACTCGAGAACCTTTCTGCTCCAGCGGCCGTCGGTTCTCCGCGCTATGTGCCCTACCCACTGCCACTTCAACTTGCTAATAAGCTGGGCTATGTCGACGACCCTAGTTCGTTTATGGATGATCGGGAATATGGTTCTCACAGAAAGTTAATCTCATTGTGTGTGATATTAACCGTGCCTCCTATTTGCTTCATTGTATTATTGTCTAGTTGTCTAGCTATAACTGGATAATAATAAAGAAGCCACACTCCTAAAATAACTACGTGCAAACATACAAACAAACTAGGTACACGTATACCGAAATATATCGTCCTTATACATATGTACCTCTACTGATATAATCAATATACCGATAGATAATGCAGTAGTAATATCGTTGATATTCCCATATGAAAGTACTTATAATGAGTATTATATATCTAATCGTGGTGGTTTTCCCTACTTCACAGATAACTAGATGAATTCTAAGTAAATTTTTAAAATGCACCATTCGACAAATCGTTTAGTCGACTTTACGTTAATCGATTAACTGACTTTTTGAAGTAGAATATAAATCATCAATCATCACAATCACCATAAGTGCCCACTGCTGAACAAAACCTCTTCTCACACGGAGAAAGTTTGAATATTAATTATCACGCTTGCTCATTGCGGGTTGGCCATTTTATACTAATAATTAGAAATTATAAGTCCAAGTTTCCTCACGATGTTTTCCTTCACCGTTTGTCAGTGGTGTCTAAATAATCAATAATCGTAGAAAGTACATATAACTCGGAGAAAGTCACATTGGTACTTGCCGTTGGTGGGTTTCGAACCCACACCCTCATGGATGAGAAGCGGGCGTCTTAACCTCCGGGCCACTACGACACCGATAGTGAAAGTACGGATCCATCTATAACGTCATATCTATTACCATTGAGAAAAACAGAATGGTAGGCATATATTAATATGTATCTTTGCATGGATACAAGTTCAAGATGTTATTTTGTTTTACCTGTATTGAGTCTTTAGTATGATATTTGGTTGAGGGTACCTACTCATGTTATTGTATTCTTAATAATGAGCGGCGCTGGTCGCGGGTGATTAGTCGCCGTCAGTTAGTCAGCAAGTTTTTGTACCTTATAGAAAAAACTAATATGTTAAGGCTTCAAAAATGTCGCATGACTTTATTAAATTGGTGATGGTAGTACGATTTTTTAAAAAGAGAACTTAAAACTACAGAATAAAATAATAAGGCAGTGGGCACTTAAAAGGGGAAATGGTCAATCAGAAAACATGGCAGATTCTTGCATCGATTTAGGTAAAAGACTCATGAATTATTGTGCAATAAAAACTAACAGATTTACAGATATCATATTTTTTATATTTAATTTGGTATAAATAGACTTATAATTAAACATTTACATAAATTCAGGAACTTATGCTTAATCGTAATTTTACACGCAATCCTTTACCGTGGAACTTCCATAACTTTCTAGTGTTTGCGTTCCCTAGCACCCAGAACAGTATGGAGCATGCGCAATGGTACATTGATAGAAGATTACCAATCTTTAACATGTTATTTATAAAATGTTTCGAGTCTCCAAGTTCCATGTAAATCAACTTGAACACGTCAACGACCATTTGTTGAAAGCAAAATGTAAATATCAACATAATCATGACTACAATGATTCTTACATTCTTCTCAGTTTTCATATTATTCCTAATAACAGATCTCAGGGCTAAGATAAGGTACACAGCATTTGCAATCAGTAAGGGCCACTTTACCGTAAGTATATAAAAGAAAATATACTTGTCGATGTTAGATCGGTCCCTGTAAAACATCCCGAATAAAAAGGTAGTTAACGCTGCAGGTCCCAACCATGCAATCACCGACACTTTTATGATGCTAGACTTTTCAGTGACGAACACTCTGACTAGACTAATGTAAATTTGACGGCTGAATATAAACATCCAGGTGACGAGGACCATTTCCGTGTACATTATAGTTATAATGTCTAAGAAAGCGAACTGATTGGAGAAAGGGCACACCTTGAACACTTTCTGGACATCGCTGAAGAACCTCACGCAGGCATACAAGAATCGCGCGAGCATGAACTGGATGAGCAGTTGGTTTTTGTAGCTCTGTCTCCATTCTGCAAACAGTACAGCCGTCAGTATCAGAAGTCCAAGGGCAGCCGCAGATAATGAAATCCCCACAGTACTGCATGCCAAAGTAAACGCCGTCCAAAAAGAGGTTTCATTCTTCGAGTATATCACGCTGCCTTGGTCAACATCCAACACGTTCACATTGATAGTGAAGTACAAACGTTCGTGATACAATTCATGTATTTGACATGGAGTTAAGCTGGTATTGTCCATATTTCGGATTATTTAGTCACTTAGCACATCACACTGTAATTAATCTGCCGATAAAATTTTATCTCCTGCCTGTTTTTAGTGTAATCATTATGTCACAATTGCCGAGTTTTCTAAGTCCATTTCTTTGCATTTTCACTTGCACTGTCTTTGTGATGACACCCGTTCTAATATTATCGTTAATTAAAAACAAATTTTGTTAGCAAAAATAATTTATCGCCAAACGCGTCCGTTGTTTAACAACTATTTATGGATTATGTACAAGCATTTACACGATAACAGTTTTTATCTACCATGGATTAGATTGGATATTTTAGTATCAAACAAAGTACTTATAGATACGCAATTAACATATCAATAACTGAACCTGAGGGATCATAATATTTACTTGTCAATAGGTACCGATGTCATTGACATAAAATCTAAACTTCAGTTAAAGTGAAAACATGTACGATAACCAAGTTCAACGTGTCAGACGGGATTAGGTAATCATTGCATTAATAAAAATCTTAATTACAATGCCTTGGTACATGCAGTTGTTTTTCTCTAATTGAGGTGTATAAAATGACGTATGTTTTTTTTATGGAATAGAGGGCAAATAAGCAGATTTATTGCTGAATGATAAACGACCAGCACCACCCATTAATTAGGATATAGAAATAAACACACACATAAGAAACACAGAGGATATATTTTCAGATATAATGCCACGACAGGTCAAAAATAAAACTCACATCCGTGAGGAATAAGAAACGATAAATATATAAAATTCTATACAAATAGTTAACAAGGTGACAGTGTTTAACGATTATACTATCCAAACTTATTGCGAAACGGTACACTTGAGGACCATAGCTCTCAGATTCGATTTACACACAAACGCTTTGAACTTAGGTGTTGGCTTTTAGAGATCGTACGTCAGAGTATGAATTCAACAAAGTGATTCACTCTCAAGTTATCCCGTCCTCAAGTGTAAATATCTATCGAGTTTCCCTTCAAAACACTTATAGCTTTGTGACAGATTGACTTAAGAAGCGTAGAGTGCAGAGCTCTGTTTCATTCAAATGCTATTCAGAAGAGTCCTTTTTGCCTATTCTACAAGAAGTGCATCTACTTATGAAATATTATTGCATTGTCTAATTTATACATATGTAAATAACGTCTAGTACCAACATTAAAATTTTAGAAATACTACTCATCAAATTTATTTCTACTAATAGCATTAATCACTGCTTCAATCAAATTTAAATTACATCTATGATCAACGTAATTATATTAATCCAGAGAATAAAGGATATAAACAAGTTGAAATTGAAATAAAGAAGATTATTTTCGAAGATAAAACAATAGTAAAGATAGTTTTACCACGGTACAGTCACAGATAAAATGTTATCGCAAGGTGCAAAAGCTTATTATTAAGGATCTTTACAAAACATCGTTTAAATATTTAGGAATAAGTGTACAAATTCACTATTGCTAAAGTTTAAAATTCCCAATAAATTGTAAGTAGGTCAATGACATGAATATAAAACCTTGAATCAGTTTATCTTCTTTTGTGATGTCGCAAAACAATTTTTGGGGATTTTTTGGTTGAAAAATGATAAAAAGTGTTGAATATTATCACTTAGTAAAACATTTCAATAGGTAGATCGTGTCTATCAGACGATAATATTAGTCTAACTATTCATAAGGACTTTGTAGCTTTGATTACTATGTGTACTTATATAGAAGTCTTTATGAGGGATCACAGTTGGAAAACACTAGTTCGATACACAAATCGGGGAAATTACGATCTAATATCTACTTAAACTACTCTATAACTATTTTACTTATATTATTTTTTAATATTACAATTGATATTATTAACAGAACATTCAATTCAACAATGAACAGAAATAATTTAATTTGAAACTTGTAACGATCGCTGGTATTCAACTTTTTAATAAATTGAAACAAACAAATAACTAGTAATAATGAAAATACATAATTTTATCACACAAACCTGTTTATTATTTAAAAAAATAACTTTGGTAAGAGAACTAAAAGTAAATAAATAATGCCCCAATATTTTACTTGCTACAGCGAATTCGTTTTTAACCTCTAATATGTAAGTAATTAATAAATACACACTAGGTCATAATAAATAGCCGTTTATAAGCGTATACTTTGAACAATCTATCTATCTCTAAATTTTGTATGAAGACAACTGTTGTGCAAAAGGGACATAGCACTAGTCTGTTTTCTTTCGAAGTACAGTGCACACTAAAAACGTCTATTCATTTAGACCCCAGAATTTTAAAGCTCAAAAATTATTCGTAAATTTTCTAACAGCATAAAAACAAGGAATAATTTTGTTAAAGTACTTATTGCTAATTAGTCTAACTGTACCTACGAAATACTTATTCAACAGTGTGCTGACACAGTTTCATAGCGTGAATCAAAGTTATAGTTTAATCAACTACTTAGAGACCAGTTTCTGATATATTTAAAAAGAGTATGTTCTCAAATTCTGGATATAGTTTAGGTTATGTAAAAGTGGACATGTTTAGTCGTTGAAATAGTAAAAGTCGTTTTGTTTTGTATAAGAAACTGGCCCCAAAAGGAAGCTAGTAAAGTCTAGAAGATCACAATGCGTACATATTTATTTATTAATAATTTACTTTATATAATCCAACAACAGTTTCAGCGATTTAGCAATAAATATTTACTCAATTCGTAGTTCTTTAAAGTCTACTTTAATTCAACATACTTCGTATTTGCTTTTAACTTGCATACGTTTTGTTTTCAACAGATTTTTATAGCTTTCAAATAAATAAAATTTCAAACTATTCAAATAATACCAATACAAGTAGTTTATAGAAAATCATTATTAAAATATAAATAATTAACATAACCACGACTGAAAAAATATATGGCACAAAATATATTAATTATTATTCCTAGTAAATTATGTTTAATAAACAATCAACAAACAATATGAAATAATACCTAATAAAGAAATGAGACCAGCTCATATGAGACAAACAATATCTATGATACTAATTAGAACTAAATTAATAAACTTTGTCCCCAATCACTTTACTCCACCATGTGTTCTGTGAACGAAAGAGAGAAATGATAGAAATATTGGTATTATGCATAACTTTGTTTGACTCTAAGCTTATGGTTGATCGTTAGCCAAGAAGAAATATGTATCAAGGGGCCAAGTATTTTTGAAGTGTTTAGTGTTCGAACTCTTAGTAAGTAAGCTATATGCAGGTAAAAAAATAAAGATTTATCTGGTATATAGGCAGTAATTATTGCTTGACTACTGTGCTGATCAACACTTATAATAGTAGGGGAGACCGTGAAGGGCTTTCGGTAGTAAACCCGATTGAAAAAGAGTAACCTATGGAGTTTCTTGCTCATTCTTTTCCATAGGAATCTACACCTTGCAATGAGCAACTAGCTTCACTTCAAAATTGTCGTTGTTGACATTCAAAAGTGCCTTCCTGGTCTAATTGAAATAAATGATTTTGACTTTGACTTTGACTTTGTAGTTACTCGAGCGCGTCAGATTAACATATGGGGAAAACCTAATGTCATGTTGAATATACCCACCATAATATATCCGATCTGGTTAGAAGGGGGGATTAAAAAATAGAAAAAAATCTGACTAAATAAAGTCGTTAGATTAAAGGAAGAGAGGTCGATGGCATGCACCAGCATAAAGGTCCGGTTAAAAATCTACCCATTCGAACTTGATTTGCAAGGGACGGGGGGAGTATTTTGAAGGGTTCTCGTTTGCACCCTCCACTCGACCACTAGAACAAAGTGACAATTTCAAAGATTCGTGGTTTCCCCCTTCTCCTACCGGTGGAAGAAATTGTCACTAAATAATTTTTTTTATTACAATATCTTCAAAATCCAGTAAGCCCCTACGACGCTCGAGTACATCCCAATTTAGTAGCGTGGGCGTACTATAAATAATTACCTTGTAAAAAACACTTTGTTTTATTTTACAATAAGACTGTTGTACTGCATCAATCAATTTTTATTTTCTTACATGCACACAAAACAACTTGGCTGACTGTACGAACACATTGAATAAGTGCACCTTTACCAATTTCGTCGAGAAATAAAAGCCTATATTATGATAAACAATTCCAAAAGAAAACAAGCGAATAAAGAAAACTAAAAGAAAATTGAAAAGTTTGTACGAATGAGGAGATAAAATTAATATCGCTATGAAAGATGAAACGAGACTCATTGATTGATTGAAATTACAAAGTTTAACGCGTTCGTTGTATGCTTATATTACTAAAGTTAAAATGGAAATTAATGTTCAACAGCTTTCTTAGTAAGAAAATCTTATTTCATGAATAATATTTAATGGTAGAATTCGAAGAAATCTGATTCATTAGCTAGTCTTCAAAACTTTTTCTATTACTCCTAGAAAAAATGTTGGTCGATTTATTACTGTTTATTACCTTGTTCCTCCACAGGTGTGTGTTCTTCATCGGATGAATCGAATCGGCTCTCGATTAACGAGCTCTGCTTTGACAGTGACTGTAACAATTGATTAATTGAATCAAAATTGCGTTTTAACAACTCAATCTAGGATAGGATTTTGAGTAAATTACACGATTTATTTTGCTTTTCTCATCGTGTTTGAGATTCAAATAATTGACAAATTAAGCAGCAGTACCTATGATAACATTAAACCTTTTGAACTGCTATCTCCTAGATTATAGAAAAATGTTGAAAAACGAGTTATTTATAACCATTTATGTATTTACTTCCAACTCAGACAGAATTTAAATAACATTACATAAACTGTCTCACATTTTAACTTCGAAACGTGAGTAATGAAATGTCTATCGTACCTTATTGGACCGTCGACGTGGCGGCGATATCTTGTTCCATAAAGCTTCCAGCTGATCGAAGTGCTGAGATTGGGCTATCGCTGCCTCCTCGGGACCTAAGCTCACCTGTATATTTTATGTTAGTGTTAAACATTTTCATAGTGGAACCTTTTTACGTAAAAATTATAATGTGTATTTTGCCTCTTCACTCGACTTTTGAATCGACTCTGATATTAGTACAGTTTTTTATAGTCATTGGGTTATTAGAACATAGTTTGGACTTGTGTTCTGCACGAGTATATCGCTAGAAAACATCTCATTGGTCGACATTTTAGGTACTCGTTATTTACCATTACATGGAGTTATCAAAATAAATATTAAAAAGTGGCGAGAGGTTATGATATCTGAGTACATTTTACACTTACCTGTGAACCTAAGTCCTTATTCTTAGCTTCCTGTATCTTTGAGATTTCTTCCATTGATGCGGACACGGAGAATCTAAATGATAATTGAATTTTATTAATACATAACTTAATTTTTATGAAAGTCCAAAAAGGTCTTATCAACGAAGTTAAGTAAAAAAAAAACAATTAAAAAGAATATTCTATGACTTTACCTTCTCTTCAATCTTTCATCAACTTGTGCCATCATAGCCGCAGAAGTAAGGTGGCCATATTTCTTCTGCCAAGTGTAAGTATCGAGCGAAACTTCTTTCTTCAACAATCTTCTCATAGGACGCTTTGGTGCTAACGGTCTCAACTCTGAATAAACAAAATTATACCTTATAGTTACGCTCTAAACTCGAAAATTCGTCGGAGAACTTTTATAGGGTAATGTCATGAGCAGCCGTTTGTAGAGGTATGTTCAAATTCGATATTGAATTACTATTTCCTTTTAGCCATTAAGTAATGAATGTTTTTTTAGTAAAGCAAATAAGGGGTATGTCAAGAGATTCCATTTCGATACTTTGTGTGTAATGGTTTTATGTTGTGAGGACGCTGTATGAAGAAACTAAAAGTATATTTGATACGTTAATAATTTAGGAATTCCTTAGTAGCAAAGTCGAGGTGTTTTTTGTAAGGAAGCCATATTTTTTTTATGTATGCCATGGCTGGTAAACGAGCAGACGAATCACCTGATGGTAAGCAGTCGGCGTCGCCCATGGACATCTGGAACACCAGAGGCGTTACAAGTGCGTTACCGGCCTTTTGGGAATTAGGAGTTTGAGGATCGTTGGGATTCAGGGATTGGGGAGATTGGGAAAGGGGAGGGTAATTGGGCCTCCGGTAACCTCACTCACACGACGAAACACAACGCAAGCGTTGCTTCACGTCAGTTTTCTGTAAAGCCGTGGTATTACTCCGGTCGAGCCGGCCCATTCGTGCCGAAGCAGGGCTCTCCCACACTTAGTATCGTTACACATAATAGTATCGTGGTCTATCAGACAATTCGTTTGTTAGGATACCTTGTTCTAAAGAAGAAAGTATATTATATGTATTCGTAGAGTTTTTCTGTTTATTTGATCACCTAAGTCACACAATGTTGTGAATATGTGGATTAATGTGAACTCTTTTTTGACTTACCATCTACATCTTTAGTAGGTGCAGCGTAAGTAGGTATCTTGACATACGTAGCCGGAGTATTATGCAGGCAGATCATTGGGAGACAACCTGGTGAAAAAAAACCTTTAACAAATCTTGAGTGCTTTTCAAATGCATGAGTCCGGGTTTGAAACCTATCAACGGCAAGTACCAATGTAACTTTTTCCGAGTTATACGTACTTTCAGACACCACTAACAAACCGTGAAGGAAAACACCGTGAGGAGACCTGGGCTTACAATTTCTGTGGTGGTTAATGCTCAAACCTTCTCCGTGTGAAAAGAGTCTGCTCAACAGTGGGCATTTATATGCTTAAGTATCATAAGCGAATTAAAAGACTCGGGTAGGGCTATTCATATTCTTGTTTATGACGGATCGATATAAGACAATACAACATACCCTTTTACATGGAATAATAATCTTAGCCGTACATTAAATCACCTGTTCTGTGGTAGCATACAAAAACAACAAAGAACTACCCACCTCCCTTACCTCAGTATACACCTATCTATACTTAACCACAACAAAAAAGACACAAAAACAAAGCACCCACCTCTATCCAAAAGATGTACAGCGATACGTGCGCAATCGCTTGTAATCTGAAAGCCGAGCAGCGGCACGTGCAGGGCCAACGATGTCAGAGCCAGACCTCGCTTCGTTTCCCAGATGATAAGTGTTTTATCTTCCGCACCTATTCAGTAAATACATAGATTCGTAAGCAATTGTTGTATTAAGAGTGATATTGTTAAATGGAATCGTTGTTTAGATTTAGAACAATGTGTTGAAGATATGGATAAGAGATATTTGAAGCAGCATTGTTATGGATGCCATTTATAGAAATATAAAACTATAAGATATAAATTAACGGTAGATATAGAAAAAGTAAACATATGAAGTCGTCTAAACTCACAAAGACGATTAACCCAAGAATGATTTTAGCGAACCTTCGACTTGTCGGCATTGGTAATATCTACCAGAACAAACTTCAGTCCATTGAAACTTTTACCAAACAAAGATATGAGAGAGTGTACATTATCGAAATATTTTGAGATATGTTTTTATAATGACTACAGTGAGACATACTAAGTTAACTAAAAATCGCGGGTTACTCACGTGAAGGGTTTTTCCGAGGCGAGCCAGACCGCGCACGCTGCTCATTAGGAAGTAACCCTATGTGTTTCGAAACTAATAGAGATTTTCTCAGTATGTAAGTAAATGTAAGTAACCCGCGATTTTCAGTTGATTTTGAGATACTAAGAAATACGTCGTGACTTACTTGACACAGCAATAGTTCCGTCTCCCGTGACCTTCACACACGTAACCTTTCCTAGATGTCCAGACAACAAATGCAAGTCTGAACCTGTGTTGATGTCCCATACTATGAGATTACAGTCCCATGATCCCGAGACTATCTGAGTCTTATTAGTTATGGAGACGGCCACACAGGTCACAATGTCTGAATGGCCTACTAGTACCTGTTAAATACGGGGAATTAATTAGAGATCGATAAATCCCGTGTAAGAAGTATGTGGTTAGGTTTACATAAAGATGTCAGTGAAGATACACATACGTATGGTATAATAGATAAGTATCAAAATAGAGATAATTGTAACAAAGTAAGGTATAAAAATGTTTGAATCACAAGACATAACAGTCAATTTTATTGGTCATACACCTAATATAACTAGCATTTAAAAGAAATGAAAACAAGGATCGTTAGCTATTCCTAACCTGAGATAGCTTTCCTCCATCCAACTTCCAAACTTTGAGCGACATATCCATAGATCCAGTGACGACATGTTGGGAATCTGCTGTCAAGGCAAAACATGTAATCCGCTCCGCATGGGACACATTCCTCTTTTCTTCTCCACTGTCACCACCAGCTAATGTCCAGATACGAACAGAGTTATCACCATCTGATAAAACCTGCATGGGACACAATTCATTTAACAACGCCATTATTACTGATCAAAGCAAACTTTATTTTGTAACCGGGAATTGGCATCCAAAATGCTCTGAATGAGAAACTATTTTAGCAGTAGAACCTTGAATGTATTCGCTTAATCTATTCCAACTAACTGAGAGAAACATAGTTTACAACTTACAGCGAATTTCATGTTGAGGGTAACATCGAGACTGGCTGTGGGTGCTGAAGTAGAGTGCAAGACTATACCAGAGTCTACAAGCCACACGTGAACATTGCGAGCGCGGTCACCAGACATCGCTCGCCTCCCATCAGACATCATCAGCAAAGTTTGCAACGCTGCTGAATGTCCCTGCAAGTTATTCTTTCTTAACACCATTCATGTACAACTCAATTAATAACCTTTCCAACTTCTCTCAACAATGTTTGTAAGCAAGACGAGTTTTAATTAAAAGTCCTATGTTGTATCTGAAACTTGTGTTAACGACCTTTGTTTTAGAAGTAGGTATCTGATTTTGAACAAAATACAAGTGCCGGCACGAATCTTTAGCGCTGGCCTTCACTTGCGCAGAAGTCAAATATCGGGCTTATTTAGTAGTATGAAGTGCGATGCGGAGGCAAGAAGCGTCAGTGATTGGTTCGCCGCGCTATCGCATCGTAGACGTCGCTCGTGATTCGTTTCCGGCGCTCGCTAAAACGACGACGATTGGCTCGCTATTATATGGAATGCGCAAAGCGATCCCCACTATGACTCCGAGCGCTAAAGATTCGTGCCGGCACTTGTATCAAGTTTACGTTTCTTCCTTACCTTGTACGTTAGTGATGGTGAATTATCAGCGAGTTGCCAGACTACGATGGTTCTGTCTTCAGATCCACTTAGTACCAGGAGATTGTTTGGCGAGAAGGTCACACATGTGACATGTCCAAGATGGCCGTTTAGCGTGGTTTGAAGACGATGGGTTGAGAGATGCCATACTCTGACCAGGCCACGGGCACAGCCACTGGCAGCCAGTTGGCCATCACGGGAGATTTCCAGACAGCTGATTGGGATGAGTTCACTTTGTTCTGCCTGTTAAGAAAAGGTCAAGACGTATTAAAATAATTAAATTGAATATGAGTGGGTGTTTACTTGTTGTTGGAGATAAAAAGGATTCAAAGGAAACATAGAATACATTCTAGTTTTAGCAAGTTTATTCCAAGGATATAAGAATTTGGAATCTAAATATAGGCTGGTATTTAGTTACCTGTAACATAGTCACATTTGTCATGGACTTCGTTTGGCGTCTCTTTGTCTGCTTCGTTGGTCTGAAATTAGTCAAGTTGTCTTCTGTGTGGAACGAATATATCGTTACTCTGTTGCCACCTGAAACAATTTTAGAAATTTAGAACTCAAAAGAAAATGTACAATATTTTGTCTTTAGAAATGTAGAACTCGCATCATTATAATATACCAATCCGAAAATAAATTAGAATATAAGTACGTAAAGACATGAATAATTAACTCACTACAAAATTACGTCACAGCATCCTTATAGAAGATAAAAGAATCCAAGATAAAATCAAGATTAATTTACAACTTACCAGCAGCCAGCAAGAAGTGATCTTTATCAGCGACGGCCAGCGCCGCCAGATCATGTGCTACTGCTAATGTGCGCAAGAGTGTAGCATTGTGAAGACTATACAGATAGATCCTTTGATCAGCACAGCCCACTGCTGCACGAGATGAATCATGTGCCACACAGAAACATTTCACCTAAAATATGGATTGTTATTTGTAGACTACATTTTTTCTAAGCACGTTGGTGGAAATATCTTAATCAAGGAATTTACAAGGTTTCTTCATTCTGTACTTTGTTTCACAGGAATATAATTGATTATCTTCTATAGATTTGTCTACAGATATGGCAAGTTTAATCATTCCTCATTTTACAGATAGTAGTTCTTTCAAGAATTCTGTAGCAGATGTTTCAAGCTTTCTGAATTAATTAAAGTATCAATTATTACTCGTTCGCTTCCAAGTTTTCGATTCGATTTGCTACTAATTGAAAGTTCGTTATCAATATCGGGAAGCAAACACTTGAATCAATTTAATTTTTCGGTCCATGAAATTCTTGTCTAGTACTTATGGATAGTTAGACCAAATTAGAAAGCGAAGTATAATAGTGAAGATAAATTGAATAGTGGATAGTAACTGACTTTTCGAATGGCAATGCTTTATAAGAATTGGATTTTGAAATTAATGTTCTATCAACAGCTATTACTCTTAACCTTGTTTTACTCGAAGAAAATGTCGTAAACCCAATAAACAAAAAGTTCCCCAATCCACGATATCGATGGTAACCTAATAGCACCGCTTAGCGTGGCATTTCCACCAAATGTAATAAGAAACGGGTCCAAGAGCACTTAAAAGAAATCGGTGGTAATCTATTTTCTCTAACGAATAAAGAGCTTAACCAATTTAGTGATCCCAATTTCGTAGGTTGACTGTACGGTGGGGATGTCAAGGTTGTACTGGTTGAATATTTTGGGGACAGCAATTTGGTCACGGGCAAGTTTCGGATTTATTGGGAATTAGTTGCGGGGATCCCAAGTTATTGGGGTGACATTATTGGTTTAGTTTATATCATTGGTTTTGGATTAATCGAATAGTTTTAGTTTAGCGAGCAACCCCCTTTTAGTCTCACCGACAGGCGATTAGTTTACGTAATCTTTTGCTCACAAAATGACTAAAATATTACCACTGAAATGTTGTCGAAAATTTTAATTAAATTCCACATTGTCTTCGCAGGCTGTTAGCAGTTCTCGTCAACTTTAAAAACTTAGTAGGCTGCCTCTATTTCATTTAACTAAATCCTCTTACCGTAGCGTCAAATTAACGTTGCTCCCAAATAATAGGAAGGTATTGCTGAAGTTTTAAGATTAATTTATGTCCGTATAAAGGTCCCATCGGAATAAAGTTTTTCTTTTTGCTTTGGATGTGTAAAATGAAACGCTGAATGAAAATGAAAGTAGCTCTATGACGGAGATTGAATTTATGGTGGGAATAGGATTATTTTGCAGGGACTGAGCGCAGCGGAAGAATCAAACCAGCCTAGTCTGAACGTTATAATAACAAGGATGATCATCGGATGCGAAACATTTTTTATTTAATCAAAAAATATAAAATATCGTACCTATATTTGTTCAAAGATATTTTTTTTTGATAAATGAGGTTACCATTAGTTTATCTTCTTATTTGTAAGGAATGGCGATGTCTTATGACTTACAGAAATTAAAATTAATTAAAATTAATTGTAAATAATCTAGACCGATATCTGGATTGAGATTGTTTTTTCAATTCGACAGTTGACGTAGGTGTCTTTAAAATTTCTTAGTAGGTAATAGAAGTAATGGTAGTATATATTACTTTACTTCGTTTCTATGCTTTTGCAATATTAGATTATCAAGAGTACAAATGCGAGTCTTTTTAGCCGGGTTTCTATTATACCTACGGGATCTACAGAGGGATTGTAAAACAAAAGCTTCCTTGTCTTTAAAGTAAAACAATAGGTCCGTTGTTTCTATTCAAAGTTAATTAGACTTGTATTTGTTTTATTTTTCCAAAATAGCAACGACCTTCTGTTGTGATTACTTTAATAAAATGCTGTGTTGTTGAAGAAAGTTTGTCTTCAATGTTTGGGTGTCTAAAAATAGAGGTATTGTGAATTATGTTGGTTTAGTAGTCAGGAGTATTGTTTTGTATTTTAAACTGTTTGAATATAGGTTATGGTAATGAATTAATGATTTGTCTTCTTATGTTAGTCGTATTCTTCTCCAAAGTCCTTGGATTAAACGATATTCATATTTATCATTTTTTCTGCAAAAAATTATTTAACCACTGAATTTTTTAGCTGATAGTTATTCATTTGAGTCTCATTTTTGATACTATCATAATTATCATTGTAATCGTGGATTGGAGTATTTTTTATTAAGAACCCATATTAAGTAGTATTTACCAAGCACCTTTTAATAAGTAGTTAAACTTCACTTACCTTAGCCTTATGACGCTTTAATATATGAAGATGAGTCCCAGTAATGAAAGTTCGAACATGCAATTCATTTTCTCCTTGCAGAGTGATGAGAAACACATTGTCATCTGTGATCTCCATGGTGTTTATAGGGACTCCTGCATTGACTGTGCTTAGGAGAGTGAAGTTGTCCACGTTCCAAGTACATACTGTCCCGTCTTGGGAACATGTGACTAGGATTTCTCCATCTTGAATCACTTTTACTGCTGTTACTGGACCGCGGTGGTGATCTAGTTTTGTTACCTGATGGTGATCAATTTTAATTTACAATTTGGAAAGAGATATATCGAAAAGTGATGTAAAAACCAGTACTGATTGCATTTTTGTAGCATGGGCGTGTCACTTCTATTAAGTGGAGTGAAATAGGTAATATATGAAAAATTACCATCTTATTAAATTTGTCGAGGTATTAAAAAGTTTGTCATCAACATTTTCCTTTACTGAATGTTACACTAATCTCTTCAACTACTCTTTTAATAACACAATTATAACGCCTTTAAATGTATTACAAAATGACCATATAAGTAATAGAAATGAGCAAAAGCAAGTCTTACCAGAGCTCCATCGACGAGGGAGGTGACAATGACCGCAGAATCCTCTCCTCCACTGATTACTAGTGACCTATTCACTATGGCTGCTACACACAGCACTGGTGCTATGTGCTCCCTGTTACAAATTATTATACCTAAGTTCATTGATATGGAAAGAATTCTATTTTTTAAGATTTTATATTTATCAAATTTCAATTAGATTTTATTGATTGACTTGATTTGGTCTTCCAACGTTTTTAATTAAGATCGTATCTTTGAACAGACAGACAGGCAGATAGGCACACACTGTATGGCTAGATAAGTATAAATATATGTTAGGATGCTAACATTACTGCATGAAATAGAGTTCTATAAATATTTACAACTTAAAATTAACTACAAATAAACCTATGAACAAAAATAATCAAATAATTAGGCGTCAAAGTACTCGTCTGCATCAGTATCACCGGGAAACGTTCCTAGAAGACTGGCCGCATTAGCACGTTGAATGGCTATGCTTATTTTCTGTTAGGAAGTAACTCTTCTACGCTTAGACAAAAGCTTCTTCCCACACGAAGGATAAGTGAAGTATTTCACGTATGTAACTTAATGGCGTAATTGGAAAAGTAACTAGAACTGCTTACATGTTAACTGCTATTAACTAGAAGTATTTTTTCGAAAATACACACAATGTAGGTTTTTTGTTTTACACGAACATTTCTTCGCATCTTGACAAGATTACCGAACATAGACAAGATAGACACAAAAATGACCCTTATTCGTCTAACAATAAATTCGGTTTTTGTCCAAGATGGAAAGATTGTAATAAACTTAATGTGTTTCATGTAACTAGACATCAATTAGGTAATTGATCAGTAGTGGGCCGTGTAATTAATTTTGTGCCTATAGTTTGTAACTATATGTGTCATATTTGTGTGTAGTCGTTTGTAAAGGTATGATTATGTAGCTCAATGACTCTGTTATAGTCGTTTAATTGACATTGTTCATAATTCTGTGGACGATTTGTCGTAATGTTAATTGAATGTGTCTACAACAAAAGGTTTGTAGTTGAAATAGAGAACATTAATAAACGTAAATATTATAAGAGGCGTTATGAGAACTATTTCATTTATTTGTCCCAGTTCCATCAGCTAAGTATTGACTGCTAAGTAAAGTAATATTTCATATTTAAAAGGAATTTGTAATGAGTTAATCATTACAAATATGTACTTTTATTTTTGCTTGTTTCATCACTAGTAGGCCAAGAAAGTACCAAACGTTGGAACACAAAGAAGTAACACAAATGGTAATATGCATTTTCAATAAGTAATAATAATAATGAAATGTAAGATTAAATACATATGCAACTTAAAAATAAATTAATATTATATAATTCCAGTCTTTTGGGCACCCTTCCTTACGACTGCGATGCGAATTTTTTCGATGCTTTATGTTAGATTTTTTTCCTTTCCTTTTTATTTTCTGTTTTCTTAATATAGGTAATTGTTAAATTGACACTTACAGTATTTTAGTCTTGACAGCCAATGTGTGAAGATCCCATACGATGACGCTGGTGTCTTCAGATCCAGTCAGCAAGTACTGCGACTCTCGTGTCACGCACATACAAAGGATTCGGCCTGAATGACCTGGTGACAAGAGACAGTTATTAATAAAGGTAGACGTATAAGACTTTGATTGTTATATTTTTTAGAAATTAGGTTGACTGCCTCGTTGGCCGAGTGGTGGCAAGTGGGACTGCCGGGCAGGGGGTCTCGAGTTCGATTCCCGGGTCGGGTAAAGTATTACTGGGTTTTTAAAAATCTCAGTAGTAGCACGGAGTCTGGAAATGTACCCGGTATATGGTAATAGGCTCACCACCTATTACATGGGACTCATAGCATAAAAAGTGAAAAGTGGGTCTTACATTGTACAGTGGCATTAAGTGCCATAATGTGTACTCCTGCCTACCCTTTCGGGGATAAAAAGGCGTGAAGATATGTTATGTTATGTAGAAATTAGGTCTTTGTGTTTTTGTGGGATGGTTATAGAAAGGTACGAATTCTACACTCTCTAGTCTTTCTTTCCAAAAGTTAAAACATCCTTAGTAGCTGTTTTGTTCCTTTTTACTATAATTCTTTTACAGACTAAGTTTAAAAAATCGACTGCCTCGTTGGCCGAGTAGTCGCAAGTGCGACTGCCGGGCAAGGGGTCTCGGGTTCGATTCCCGGGTCGGGCAAAGTATTACTGGGTTTTTAAAAAAATTCTCAGTAGTAGCACGGAGTCTGGAAATGTGCCCGGTATATGGCAATAGGCTCACCCCCTATTACATGGGACTCATAACAACTAGTGAAAAGTGGGTGTTACATTGTACTGTGGTAGTGCACCTCTGCCTACCCCTTCGGGGATAAAAGGCGTGATGTTATGATGATGTTATGATTTAAAAAATCGACTTCAAAACCTTCATTTAACATACTGCCACGTTTTGCGTGTTACAAACACCTTTCTGAAACCGCATAAAAATCGGTTCAGCCAATCGTGAGACAATCGCGTATAAATAAAACAAACAAAAATATATTATAGGTACATACAAAAATACGTCGGTTAAAAACAAGATAGAAGCATTCAAGATACTCTCCAATGTTAATAAAGAATGCTGATACTTGAAAAGTTAATTGAATTAATTACTCTGGTCTTAGACACATAGTAAAACATAACTCCCGAAAATGTACTACGCAATTTACGAGTTCGTAAACAAATTAAGCATAACTTTCCTCTCTCATGGAGTATATCCAAAAGTGCAGAGTAAGGGCTGTCTTCAAGCAAGATCTACAAATAAATTATTACGTATAATATCGCCCATCGCTAACCAGAACATGTGGGTTTACCAAAGCAAACTCAGACGAAACTGCACCGTAACCATTTCCTATATATTGCCCAAACCGGGAACGCTGAGCGCAAGCAGGAAATTCTGATGTGGACGTGGACAAACTTAGAACGTGGTAGCTTACTATATATAAATTTATTTATAGATACTGTTATTTTAGCTGAAGTTAATGTTTACGGAGAAAAAATTATATGTTTTTAATTAGTATTTTTGGATGTATGTAACTTTGTTTTATGACATAAGCCGGTAAACGAGCAGACGGATCACCTGATGGTAAGCAATCGGCGTCGCTCATGGACACTTGGAACACCAGAGGCGTTACAAGTGCGTTACCGGCCTTTTGGGGATTAGGAGTTTGAGGATCATTGGAGATTTAGGAATTGGGGAGATTGGGGAAGGGGAGGGTAATTGGGCCTCCGAAAAAAATACCCTAATCAATCAATCGTATCGTTTAAAACTTCTAAAGGTTTAAAACTATTTTATTAGATGAATAAATATCGCTATGACCCTTCATATAAGGAAGGTAAAATTGGTTTTGCGGGTACAAAATCTAATATCTTAGATCGGTCTTGGACATCGTCCCAGCGATGGAAAAATGGAGAAAACGAAGTAGATTATTGAAATGAAATTGGTTGGAATAGAATTTTTATAATAGTAATGTAGAGAGAGGTTTTAATACGTAATCTTTGATTATTTATTTAATTTACGTATGTGTTGTAGGTACTAATAATATATAATTAAGGTATAGTGTTTGATAAATAAAAACATTGTAGGGTTGGTAGAGTTGGGCTCGCTGCCATCGCAGCGGTAAGTCCCCTCTTTGAGGAGTGGCTTGAGAGACGCTACGGCGTCCTCACCTACCGCCTGACGCAGGTCCTCACCGGACATGGGAGTTTCGGGAGGTACCTGTGTCTGATGGGGCGGGAGGAAACGCCCGGGTGTCATCACTGCGAGGACCGCCCTGAGGACACGGTGGAACACACGGTGGGAGAATGCCCTGCGTGGGCTGAGCACCGCCGTGTCCTCAGGGAAGTGATCGGCGATGGCGACCTCTCGCGTCCGGGCCTAGTGCAGGCCATGATGCGGAGCGAGGGGGATTGGGATGCCGTCTCCTCCTTTTGCGAAGCAGTCATGCTAGCTAAGGAGGAGGCGGGACGCGTGAGGCAGCGAAGCGCTGCCTCCTCGCAACCAAGCCATCGCGAAGGACACACCGGGCGTCGGGGATCGCGGGACGATCTCCGGCCACCGTAAGCGCGGGCCTGCGGACGGCGAGCATGGGTGGCTCCCCGTCCGACCAGAAACAGACCCGAGCGTACGGCGCGTCGCGTTCCGCGCGCGCCTCAAAGAGCCATCAGACCACCACAGATGGGGCCCAATACGGCCGATGCCGATTCGGAGTCGCGGAGAACCTAACGGGTAACCGGGGCTCCGGCTCGACGTGCAGGAGAAGGAACGGGGTGGTTTTTAGTCAGTAAGAGTCTGACACTCCCTCCCGCCTCACCCAGGCGGGAGAAGTCATTCGATGATTTTCCCCCCTTAAAAAAAAAAAAAAAAAAAGGGTTGGTAGAGTAGGAATAAAAGTTTGATAACACTCAGTAAGTAATATATCAATGTATTGTCTTTAACTACACATATATAAAATAGAAAGTTTAGTGCACAATTCACAGTACGTGCGATAGCACGTACGTCAAAAATTGTAGCCTTATAGATAATAAGGCTACAATTTTTGACTGGTTATATAAAGAAAATATCGTAAAGTGGATCTTGTAACAAGACGAACTACATACATAGGCATTTATATGAAAATGTGTGTGAGTGTCTCTACAAACATGAACTTGCTTCCAATGTGACTGATGTGACTGCCCGGTTGATGCGGCAGGTTGGGCAGATGGCTGCCGCGCAAACGTTTTATTCTCGGACGCAGCAAGTCTTTGTGTGTTCCATAAATTATTGTTTTTGATCTAGGTATCATATGTATGTAAACTTATGTTTGCGCACCCACAACACGGAAGGAAATCCCAGTGTGGGCCACGTTTTATTGGAAAAAAAATGTGCACTACTTACAATGCCCATTTTTTCATTGAGTTTAAAAGCCGTTAAAAGGCGTTCTTGCGACAACCTCTAGAACTGTCTATCAGAAAGCGATCGACATTATGAGTAAAATATTAAGGAGGAAGAGGAGGAGGACTACATATGGCTATTTTTTTTTTTTTTTCATTAAACGTTAAGCGAGATTATCTAATCTCGAAGATATGTATATCTGTTTTAATGTTAATGGATGAATGTTCGTTAATACCACTTTACAATCCTTTCTAAAGTCACAAACGATGCGGTTTACCAGTTCCACGTCGCACGTAGTCTAGCCATTAAAAGTTTGTGTTTTGTGTAAGATAAACAAGACTAATGAACAAGTGACACTTGATTTATTATTTAAGTTAATTTAAAGTTGAAAACTGACCGGTTTAATTGCTGTAAAGTTTTAATTAAACACTATCTAGAGTTGTATAAAAGTATCGTCACTGGGATCCTTAAGAATTCGTTATTTGTCACTCGTCTACATAAAACAAAATGGCGTCGGAATATTTTTCCTTTTATCTCTGCTTTCACCGTATTAAAATGTTAATGCAAAACGTAATGGTACGTTTGGGAATGGCGGTATCTCATTTTTAATTTGCGTATTTAAATATTATAATGCTTTAATGGGACAGTTTTTAAATTATGTTTTCTAAATTGAAGTAGGTATATTTTATTTATACAGCTCTTTCTTATGATAATGCAATTGAAAGATTGGCAGTTTAGGAATTCGTATTCTTATTAATTAATAAAAGACCAATGGAGAATAGAAAAAAAGACTGTCAAATCGGTAACAAATCTTCGTTGTTTTCTCAATACTTCTTCTTTTTACACTTTCTCATTCGTCTTCATATGGCACAATACCGTACTACTTTTTGATTACAAAGTCATTAAAGTAGAAGATGTGACTTGTAAAAAACAATAGATTTTACCTTTAAAAGTATGTACTCTTGAGTTGGACATGACATGCCATAGCTGAGGGTCTCCAGCTGATGGAGCAAGCACCAAATGCTGTCCAGATGGTGCTAGTTGCAGTAACCTGGCTCCTGCCCCAGGAGTCGATCCACCCACGGAGAGGACGCGCACCGTTGACGCTATTGGTGGTTGCAGCCTGTGATGACAAGTAATACATGAATGTTAAGGCTGACGAATATATTTATTTTCAAATAGATTATCTGGAAATATAAATATTATTGATTGCATTTTATACAAATGACTTTTTTGATCGCTGAGCTGATTCGCTGATCCTTGCTTGCTCACGAAGTTGATAGACTAGCTAGATGATGTTCACATTTTAAGAATTCAAGTAGGTATGGATACTGTACTTAAGTATGTCTTAAGAACTTCATTCGTTGTATAAGTTACTTCACCTTCTAAAAATGTAGTTATCTTACAAAGTAATGCTAAAAAACTTGTTGCAACATAATTTAAAAATCTTATTATAAAACTCAACTTTTCTTACTAAAACGTTTCTTTGTCTCGAAGTAAAAGACTAGAATATCTTGTGCTGCTTAAATGTTAAAATATTTTATGTAATCTTTACACTGTATGCAGTATACATATCAAATCTTAGTTACAACTAGCGACCCGCCCCGGCCTCGCACGGGTTCAATAATCATGTATACATGTCGGAGGAAGCTGGGAGTTAATTGTTACTTGCATTGCATAACGCACATTAATTTTTGTTTGTTTTATATTCACTTTTTAAAATGCCTAAATTAATTTAAATTGATTTGTCACAATTAAAATTCTTAATTTGATTTATTAGAATTATTGATAATTTGAATTTGACTTCCTAAGTAACGACCAATCAGAGCAGAGCGACCAATCAGAGCAGAGATTTTACCCTCATGACGCCCACTAAGCCCGCAATCACTAATGATGATGTCGGCGATGACAATGTTTCTCCGACATACATATAAACCTTACTTGAGAATCACTATATCTAGAGGTATTAAAAAAAACCGCATCAAAATCCGTTGCAAAGTTTTAAAGATCTGAGCATACATAGGGACAGACAGACGGCAGATAGCGATTTTGTTTTATACTATGTAGTTATTTACATTTAAGTTGAACTACAAGTATTGTTACCTATTAATTTCAAATTTGATAATATTATGGACTTTAAGTCCATGGTCTCATTTTTGGATGTATCTCTAAAATTTTAGCGTAAATAAAACTTGAAGATGCCTGCGAAACAAACTACATCATACCTAGAAGATATCTAATAAAATACTTACTTAATAAGATCCTTTTAGATACCGTTACTTAATGATCACCAATGCCATTTCAATTAACGATATGACTATCACAAATGATTGCCAACATTAAAACATATTACAACTAGAATAAAAAAAGAAACATCGTATATTTTTCTTTCATAAACATTCCAATTATTCTCCCTAGATTTCTCATTAAGGATAGTCGTCTGCTGTTGTCCCTTTGATCATTAATTACTAAAAACTTAATGAGAAAGATAATGAGAACGATTATCAAGTTAATTAACAATGAACATGGTACTTAAAGTAGGTACGTATCAAGGTATGGGATGGACATGGACTGATTGGGTTTATTTCTGTACCGCCTTTTCACTTTGTTCGTTTAGTTAAGAGTTGAAACATCTCTAATTTATCATCAACATGTCACGTCTACTACTGAACATGCCCTATATTCAGTAGTGGATTATATACCTAGTCTCTCAATGAATTCCAAATCGACTGGCAATCTACATGTAGCGGCCTCCTTCCTATTTCGTTATACTAATAAATGAATTCTGTGAACGAGATTACTATTTTTTTAAGGGGGGAAAGTCATCGAATGACTTCTCCCGCCTGGGTAAGGCGGAAGGGAGTGTCAGACTCTTACTGACTAAAAACCACCCCGTTCCTTCTCCTGCACTGCGAGCCGGAGCCCCGGTAACACGTTAGGTTCTCCGCGATAACAAGATTACTATAATATAACTTAAAACTAACAACAATTAAACAGTACGTGAACAATTAAATTACGGGGAAAACAAAGAATGATAAGTAGGTATGCCGAAATAATTATTACGACAAATATATGCATTAAATTACCGATATCTCTGGCAATTATCTCAAATTGATCGAAAACTGTTCAACCGATTATTACAGCTATTAATATTTTAATATTTAAACTATTGGAATATTTAAGTAGAAGCCAATGCTAAATGTATTGGCTATCAAATAGAAAAAGTTAATTTTATTTCTACGCGAATAAAATACTATGAACATCTAGATAAGTACTAATTTGAAGAATGTATTTCACTTTATATATTAAAGTGATTTCTCTTGTGAGTTACCGAATGAATGAATCCTAATTAATTAATAATAAACGGTTTTATTTAATGTAGAAATGTAAACTGAAAATATATTATCTATACAGGTCATTACTGAAGGTTAAAAATCAGTTTTTGTTATTTTTGAACTTAGCAGCAGAGGTAACCATAAAATAAATATCTATGATCAGTAAATCTAATTTTATACATTGCGACCCACAGTAATAAGGGATTAAACTTTATCTTTGCAAGTATATAGTGGAGTATATAATAGATAGCAATATTATTATGGTTTGTAAATATATACAATTGCTGGTGTGCTTTTTACATAACATCACGCCTTTTATCTCCGAAGGGATAGGCAGATGTGTACATTATGTCACTGTACAATGTAACACCCACTTTTCACTATTTATATTACGAGTCCCATATAATAGGGGGTAAATCTATTGCCATATACTGGGCACAATTCTAGACTCCGTGAGAATTTTTAAAAACCCAGTAATCAGTTACGTCACGGCACTCGTGTAAACCACTCGCGCGCGTGTTTGTAGTTTTAACGTAGTCAAATTAATCTTATATTGACGCATCGGCTATGAACGCGGTCTGATAATGGCCACAGGGTGCAGTGATGATAGTACGAGTGATCAAGAAGACATCAATCAAGGTTCAGGAGATAGATGGATGTCACACATTTTAATAGAAGAGGAAGGAGGAGACAAAATAGAATTGGTAGAAAACTCTGCAGAACCTAATAATAATGAAATACAAGTTATGGAAGAAGATAGTATAATAAGTAAACCAATAAAACGAGGAAGAGAAGAAGATGATGAAGAAGGAAGTTGGACTAAAGTAGTAAGAGACAAAGGGAAAAAACATAAACAATTTAAAAAAGAAGTCTTTATATGGAGTAAAGAAAAGTTACCTAAACAATTTGCCATAGCAAAATTATTTAACAGTATAGGTTTAACTGAGATAAATCATGTTAAGTACATAAACTCGTATAAATTAAGAATTGAAGTTTCGACTGAGGAATGTGTGAATAAGTTATTGGACTGTCAAGAGTTTCAACCCAAAGGTTGGAAAGTGTACACCGCCACCGACGTGAATACCTCATATGGAGTTATACGGAACGTGGATTTGGAGTTAAAAGAAGACGAAATATTAACTGCGATTAAATGTCCTAGTAACATTCAAATAATATCTGTAAAAAGGCTACAGAGGCGCCATGAAAGCGGCTGGGTACCGAGTGAGGTAGTTAGGATCGGCTTCAGTGGGTCACACTTACCAAGCTTTATTTATATAGATTTTTTACGCACCAAGGTAGATCCTTTTGTTTTTCCGGTAACCCAATGCTCAAAGTGCTGGAAGTTTGGCCACATTAAAACAAGATGCCCATCTAATAAAATTGTATGTCCTAAGTGTACAGAACAGCATAGTAATTGTGAAGTTAACAAATTCAAATGTGTGAATTGTCGGGGCGACCACATGGCATTGAACAGGATTTGTCCGGTTTATGCTCGAGAGAAGCGCGTGAGAGAACTCATGGCAGAATATAACTGTTCCTATTACGTAGCGTGTAACATGTACGTGAAACCTCAGCTGCCAATTGATTCACAAACAATGGGACAAAATGAAAAACCGAAGATCGATCCCAATAACAGCTTTAATGGATTAAATATTGAAGAATCAGGTAGTAGTTATAAGTATACAACAGATCTATTCCCAGCGTTGTTTACGCCAAAGCGAGCGAGTTCACCGCAAGTAAGTAAACAAAAGAAATCGCATTTATATAATAAAAATGAATCGGTATGGTACGGACATCGAGAGTCGTCGGACAACATTCCTAAGCAACCAACTACTACTGATAAGGATGCCAGCGATAATGTAAACAACACGCGAGAGGTACATTTTGACGAGTTAATAAATCGATTGAAGGATATTATTTTTATGCGAAATTATAGTATTAACGAAAAGTTTTATGAGATTATTAAGTGTTGTAGTAAATGGCTAGTGTTAGTTTTTGTAGATCGTATATCTGAGTGGCCTATTGTTAACAAGTGTTTAGAGTTATTTCTTGGTCTAAATAAATAATGGATCCTAAAAATAAAATTGTTCAATTAAAGTTACTGCAGTGGAATGCAAGAAGTCTCAGACCTAAACTTAAAACTTTTGAAAATTTTCTTTTGACTAGTAAAATTCATATTTGCATTATAACTGAGACTTGGCTCGAACCTGACAGTCATTTGAAAATTAGTAATTATAATATTTATAGACAGGATCGTGATGATTCATTCGGCGGCGCCGCTATTGTGGTACATAACACCGTTAAAACTCAGATCAACAGTTTTACATTACGTAATCGAAACATTCAAGTACTCCATATTAAGATATTTAACTGTAGTTTTATAGAAAATGTTGTAGCTGTTTATTGTCCACCTAATATTCAAACTGTAGACGAGGATTGGAAAATGTTATTCTCTAGTTGGTCTAATAAAACCTTAATAGGGGGAGATTTTAATGGACACCACACCAATTGGTCATACAAAGTTGATTCCAGAGGTTCACAAATCCACGATGCAGCTGATGAATGGCATTATGTTTCTCTTAACACTGGAGACCATACCAGATTCAAGTTAGTTTTAAATCAGGTTCAAAAAAGTTCACCAGACATCACTTTTGTTTCATCAGACATAGCTTTACAGTTCAAGTGGACTGTTCTAAATGAAAATCTGGGGAGTGACCACTTAATGATTCTTATCACTACTGAAATAACATGTCATAACCTCACAAAATCAATACGTAATTTTAAAAAAGCAGATTGGAAAATGTATTCGGATATTATATTAAATAAAATAAATACTTTTAGATTAACAGGCAACTACCAACAGATTTATAATCACCTTGTAGAATTAATTAATTACGCGGCTCAATCAGCGATTCCAGATATTAAAATTCCTAAACACCCCACTAGTAAGTTTATCCCTAGATCATATTGGTCCCCCGCATTATCTAAAGCGGTCGCAGAACGTAGATTGGCATTGGCACAGGTTAGGAAGAACCCAACGCCAGTAAATTTCATAGTTCTTAAACAAAAAGTTGCTACGGCACAGAGGCTAATCCGTATAGCAAGTGCAGAGTCTTATCGACAGTTCTGTCACAGTATTGGAGAGACGACATCTAGCAGTGAGTTATGGAGCAAAATGAGATGGCTTAAAGGGTATCGTAGTAATAAAATTTGTCTAGATGAAGAGACGGCTACCACATTCTTAAGGCAATTGACTCCAGATTACGTAAGCCCACAATATCCTGTCTTTAGGTCAATTAACCCACAGTTAGAAGCACAAATCACGACTCATGAACTGTTAAATGTGTTGAAGACGAAGGATACCGCTCCAGGGGCAGACGATATTTCCTATTCGATGATTTATAACTTTCCTAACAAACACCTTATAATCGAGTTATTTAATAAATGTTTGAATGAAAGTGGAGTCCCAATTCAGTGGAGAAATATTAAAGTAGTACCTATACCAAAACCTGGACGCGATCCGTGTAACGTAACCTCATTAAGACCTATCTCGCTCATATCTTGCATCTGTAAATCATTTCACAACATTTTAACAAGACGTCTCGAATGGTTTTATGAAAGTAATAACCTTTTTTCTGAAAACACTATAGGATTTAGAAGATCTAAATCGTGTCTAGATAACTTAGTTCGCCTAGTCTCGCAGATTCAAATAGGTTATACAAATAATCAAATGACATTGGGATGTTTTGTAGATATAAATAATGCATATAATAATGTCGATATCTTGAGAGTAGTAAATAAACTGGATCAAATGGGAGTTGGGGCTTCTATATGCAGGTATATATGGGAATATTTAAGGGAAAGACATCTATCTGTGTCAGAAGTGGGAAGTGATGTCTCGATTACAAGGTGGACATGCATGGGATTAGCGCAAGGAGACCCTATGTCTCCAATTCTATTTAATATCGTGACAAGTGACATTTGTAAAAAGATTATGAGTGTATATGTATCACAATATGCGGATGATTTTGTCCTCTATATTTCTGGCCAGAATGTTGGACTTATGATGACTACCCTCCAGGAAGCATTGGATACGTTATTGAATTTGTTAGAGGTTTTGGGTCTGGAACTATCTCCCTCAAAAAGCAAGATTTGTTTATTTTCTAGGAGAAAGTCATTACAACCAGTAAAAATCAATATTAACAATACTAACTTGGAAAACGTTTCGACCGTTAAATATCTAGGTTTATGGCTAGATTCATCTTTAAAATGGCGTAAACACATAAATGAAATTTATGAAAAGAGCACGAAATTCCTAAATGTTTTTAAGATTCTAGCAGGTTCGTCTTGGGGAGTCCATCCATTACATCTAAGACGACTGTATATTGCTTTAATTCGTAGTCGATTAGATTATGCCAGTTTTCTTTTCGATAATAGTGCCAAGACTAATATTTCAAGGCTAGATAAAGTTCAAAATCAAGCCATGAGAGTGGTTGGCGGTTTTGTGAAAAGCACCCCAATTCACGCGATGGAATCGGAGTTATGTTTGCCACCATTGTTTGTTCGAAGAAAATATTTAGCTACTAAATTTTATTTGAAAGCTAAGTCTGTTGCTAATGGCGAAACCATTACGATAATATTAAAATTAACCTTGCTATGTGAGCACAATTTATATTGGCGGAATAAGAAAAAACCGTTGCTAACTATGGTGAACAGTGAGTTATCTAATCAATCTTTACATAGTTCCAAAGTTCTAGAGATGTTCTCACTGTCAACATGGATGGCGAATATAGATATAAAATCACACATAAATCTAAACATTTGTAATATGGCAGGCCCTAAAAGATTTAATTCCTCATTAGAACTCCTCAACAAATGTATAGGAACTATAGCACAGCATTACCATGGGTTCTATCAGATTTACTGCGATGGATCCAAGGACAACAATGGAACGGGAGCTGCATTTTTTGATCCACAGTGTAACACGGGAGCTAGTTTTACATTAAACTGTAAACTATCTATTATGACAGCAGAATTGTATGCGATCTCAGAGTGTCTGTCTTATTTAATGTCTTGCAATAATATTAATTTTGTTATATTTTGTGACTCCAAAAGCGCTTTGCAGCATATAGCTCGGTGCACCTCGGGTTTACGAGGCTTGCCTGTAGCTTATTCCATATTAGAGACCTATATAAGGTTGAGAAATATTGGCAAATTCGTTAAATTCCAATGGATCCCGTCGCATGTAGGTCTGGTAGGAAACGAAATAGTAGATAAGTTAGCCAAAGCAGGAGTATATGAAGGAATGTCTGTCAGCCATCTACCCTTCTTCACGGATATACTAAGAGATATCAGAAATTCATGTTACAAAGGGTGGAAAGAATATTTTGACCAACGATCTGAAGAGAAGGGTATATGGTACAAAACTATACAATCCGAGCCACCTAAGATTCCTTGGTTTACTGAAGTTAAGATGAACAGACAATTATTGGTTACATGCTTACGTTTGCGAGCCGGGCACATTCCATTGAATGCGTTTGGACATCTAATGAAAGTTATTAATTCTCCTAACTGTTTGACTTGCGATGTAAGGGAAGATGTCTACCACGCTATGGTGGAGTGTTCTCGGATTGGCGTGGACCGGAGAGAGTTAGAATACGAATACAGCATAAATTTAAGAGATGTCGGTATGTGTAATTTGATTTTGTCTAAACCTACATCCAAATTAGCTTTTAAGATATGTTGTATAATTGTTAAATTAATTAAGTTAAGATATTAGTTATTACTTATTTTTGTTATTTACTTTCACTATGGGGCTGGCATAATCGCTTCGCGATTAAAGCCTTTTTCTTAATAAAGATTTAAAAAAAAAAAAACCCAGTAATAGTTTGCCCGATCCGAGAATCGAACCCGAGACCCCTAGCGACTTGCGACCACCCGGCCAACGAGGCCAGTTGCTTTTTACTAACAACATAATATTACATCTGGTCGTTATTGGTCGGTAGGTACATACGTTCTGCCCGTCATCATTTTCAAATAGGTAAATCTTCCATCTTTCATTCGTGTAAAGTATAATTAATTTATGACTTTATCATGTCTTGCAGCACTAGGTATATTACTATTATTATCTCTGAAGACATTATAAAGGTAATTCTCAAGGAACGCGGCGGTTATGCAGGTGAATTTCATTTCGCCTGCTTTACTCGTTCCGGGAGGAGAGTTGCTCTTCTATAAGCAACATTCTTTGGTTCCCATGCGAGCTATTTTTCCGAGGATCGCACCTTTATGGAACACCTTTATGGAATTATTCGCGTCGTGAATCCTTAACTGAGTTGGATATAAAACGTGATTCGGATTCTTTATGGGATGCAGATAGATAGGAGGCGTATTTTAAAAAGATAAATGTGATTGCCTCGCTGGCCGAGTGATCGCAAGTGCGACTGCCGGGCAAATGATTACTGGGTTTTAAAAAAAATCTCAGTGGTAGCACGGAGTCTTGAATTGTGTCCGGTATATGGCAATAGGCTTCTAATACATAGGACTCATAACTAAATAGTGAAAACTGGTTGTTACATTGTACAGTGGCATTAAGTGCCGTAATGTGTACCTCTGCCTACCGTTCCGGGATCAAATGTTATGTTATAAATGTTACTTTGGAAGGAATTTATTCAATTGAATATGTTGAGTTCGATTATCATATAGGGTATGCTATTATATGCTAGATAAAAGATTTTTTTTCATTAGACGAAAACTCTTTAAAGTGATCATATTTGTGTGTGTGTATAATAAATACGAAACTGCAAACACTAGTGAATAGCTAGAAAACTTAGGCCAAAGTTATTAAAGAAACATAAAAAAAAACTAACAATAGGTAATTTCAGTGTAAATTATGTCATGCGATCGTGTGGTTACCCCCGGTTCAATTCTGTTGAGTGGGCACATAGTGAGCTGGCTCAGTTTGTAACTGTGTAATTTGACAACACATTGTAGCCCTATCAACTGGTTTGTTGTCGATTTTCGTGTAATTGTTTGTCATTGACCACTGATGTTAGTTTTGGCTAATTATTTGTCTTTCATTTCACAATGATGACCGACTTCTTCATTTAAATTTTTCATTTACAAAATTTTATTTGAGTACTCATGGACTTTGTCATCTTTTAAACTCGCATATTTTATTAGTTACCAACATTTTTGTGTTAGTAAGTAACATGTTTAAAGTTTACATCTTCTGGACTGTTAGAGAAAGCAAAAGCCATGAAGTCCGTCATTCACTGTCAAATGTGTTACGACGTTTAAAAAAACGAAAATATCTTCAATCACTACGAAGTTATCGGTAGTACGTGGAAGTATTTACTTGCACATCAGCTGCGTAATTGCAGTAATTTAAAAATTAAAGTGTAATTTTATTAATTTTAATGGAACGAAACTCGAAGAATCGGTGAAACTGGCTCCGATTATGTGGGAAAGTAATAATGAACACTCGGGTAAAGAAAGATCTTATTACTTTGTACTTCAATTTGAATAATGGGTTATTCTGCAAAATATCATACAGTATTAAAGCCTACTTAATTTGTTATAGTGACTTATTTAAAAAAATATAGCACCGGCTATTTTATACTTTGTCAAAAGATTTATACGAACCAAAAAAAACTGAAAAGTCGGGAAATAGTGTTTAGCTCTGCATACAAAACTAGTTCAAAAATTAGTTAGAAATACTTAGTATCGAGCAACGAAGCTTTGCAAAATTTCCCGTCAATTAAAAAAGAAGTACCTATATGACCGTAAGGTTTTTCGTTTTTGCGCAACAAAATTCAAGCAACTTTTTTTGAGGGATTTACGGAATATTAAGTTGGTATGTCAATAGTAATATTGCGAGTCGAATATTGAAAAACGGAAAAAGGTGCGGCTATTTCCATAATGATATAAGAATCCTCCCTTACAGCTGCCGTAAAAACTAACTACAGCCGTTATTTCACTATTCATATCTTGTCCAGTTTCTATGGTTCCCTGAATGGCCTTTAGCGAATTTTTGTGTTTTGGTAGTTTAATGATGAAAATAAAAGGTAGCTTGTTCCCAAAATGTATAACCATTTTTTTTGTCTGTCTGTAATAAACTGATCCAATGACTAAATTCCTATTTGCTGAGAAATTACTGTATAAAAACGGATAAAATTAGTTTTATTTAAGACAGGTCTATTTCATATTGGATAATCACGATTAATTTTACCTGTACCTACATTAATGTAGAATGCATTGGGAAAGTTTATAAATCATTTTCGATATCGTCCATATCAGTTACTTACCATCCATTAAGCGGTACAAGCAGAGGTTTGTCGTATCCGTCGCACCAGGCCATCGCAGCAGTTACCAGCGTGGCCAACACCCCGCGTCGCGCTACTGCTGGGCGGAGCCACGCGATTATCTATCAGAATAAAATGCATTAGAAAGTATGTTAAGAATTTTTTAATAAGAAGAATTTTTTGTGAGTATTAATTACTTTAAAAGAGCTATGAAAATATTAATAAAAGGTATTAAAGTTATTAATTGTAGAGCTACAGCCTTGCGACCGTCGGAAATCGTTTCATGGACATTGGTAACTATAATCAACTGTACGCCTCATGGCTTACTTTCAGGCGAGATAGTATACAAACATCGACCCATCAAATACAAAACAAAATATCTACAAGAAGTATTAAACACCGACCAAACTTAACAAAGAATATGTAAATCTAATAAGTCAAATCTCAACTATTAATGTTAACTATACCAGCAAAATTCTCTGCTACATTGCACTCACACCCTCACAATTTACCTCATTAACTCTACGTTAGGATGAACTTTATCACTGGTTCAACAGATAACTTAACCGCATCGCCCAACTTCACCTGACTTCACGATTTGTAACCATTAATGCTAGCCGACCATTGAATGGACAAGGTAAGGTTTGACAAATTTTATTTACATTTGGCCATTGTTGGTATAAAAACTTTGTCTACGCTAGTTTCTATATAACAAATAGTTTGAGAAGAAGTGCTATGGTTAATATTTAGAACTAATAATATATATATGATTTCATACTATAGATGATCCAGAGGGTAAGTTATACGATAATAGTATCAATAACGGTGTATTACTAATATTAAGACTATTAGTGTATTATATACTGTATCTAGTTAATATATGTATGTAACTGGTAAAAAGGCTCCGCTCCTTCAGAGAAATTTTAGCAGTTCCTCCTTTTAATTGTAGGAGAGCCATGCTTCGGCACAAATGGGCGGGCTCGACCCGAGTGATACCACGGCCTCACATAATACCGATGTGAAACAACGCTTGCGTTGTGTTTTGTCGTGTGAGTGAGGTTACTGTAGGCCCAACCTCTACCACACCCTTAATCTCCCCAATCCCAGAATCCTCAATAATCCTTAAATTCCTAATCCCCATAAGACCGGTAATGCACTTGTAACACCTCTGGTTTTTCGGTTGTCCATGAGCGGCGCCGACTGCTTACCATCAGTTGATCCGTCTGCTTGCTCACCGGCTCATTCCATAAAAAAGAGAATAGCCCAAAAACAATTACCTAAATCAATCTAGCATTTTCAACCTAAAATACAGTCATAAAACCACACATACTATTTCCCTTCATATCAATTGCGTACACAAACCTTTTATATACATACTATGTATGAATGTAGCTATCTATTGAATTTGTGAGTGTACGTAAACCAATTTCCAAAGTTGGAGAACAAAAGCTTATTGAAACTGGTTAAGGGCTTTGTGGCCCGCTGACATCGAGGGCACTTATTGATTGATACTTGATCACTGATCAGATTTTATATACCTGTGTGTGGGTTATATAGATACACCTTTTGCGGGGAGGATTTTTTTAGCGATTAGTTGATTGTTTGGGATTGTGGCAACAAACCAGTTACAAAATGGAATTACGTAGAGATGAACATCTTAGAGATGAACTATAAAATTGGTTTTGATGACAATGAAGGAAAGTTGACCTATATACATCTGTAGTAGAATCTATTGTAGTTTTATCGCAAAACCTTCATACAGCAAATCCAAAATGCAAAGCTTCTGCTCACATAAGTAAAAAGTTAAAAGTATTTTCTAGGTACACATACCTAAATTCAGAATAGACACGCAATATCGTTTTGATAACTATCCTATATAACATTTTACACAAGAGGTAGTACACAACATGTCTCATTTACCTGCGCTCCCAGCTGCATAGGATCCCTGGTGAGTATATCACTAGACTTTCTGACTGCTCCGTACACCAGCTCCACGTCTCGGTCCAGGATGTAGCAGCGCACGTGTTCCAGTATACATCGGAGGTACGATATCGTTACTGTTTGTACCTGTTTAGGGCAGAAGTAAGAGGGCTTAGTAGAAGGCTTAAAATGTACACAATAATATGTGTATATCAAGTAATTCATTCCAAGTGCAGTGAAAACTAATTTCTTAAAACGAATCATAGAATCAACTATCACGCTGTTCATAAAGAAATTTAATACATGTGCAATAACTGGTAAAATTCACAGCAAAAAAGATCATATTATATATTGTGGAATTGGCAAAAAATATATCGAACTAAAGCATAACGCCGACAAGCCAGACAAGATACCTATTTATTTACGTAATAATTTTCTCTAATCAACGAAAAGACAAGCGGCAATTTAGTATCTAAGAATAGAATGATTTATAACGTGGAATTGTAATAAAATTACGTCCTGATTCTAAGGCACTTTGTCCATTAAAAGGCGTGCCTAGCTCCAAGAGACATCAAAGAAAACGAAAATAACCATTCATTTCATAGACCAAATTTCACGTTTTTTGTTTTATTATCATTCAATTAATGTACTTTGTTTTTCTTTGATGGTGGTTCAAAATTTTGGTGGGAGTATTTTCGAATTATGACTTTTCCTGTTGATCTGAAGACCCTATAAAGGGTTCTCCTAAAAATGAAGCAATTACAGAAGATTTAAGAAACAAAATGACAATATGGTTTCCTCGGATAGTGATAATTCGATTAGAAAAAAAGAATATACATAATTTATTGCAATAAAATTTTCACATTGACAAGCTGTTAGATTTTTAATGATTGGTTAAACTCTATCAAATAATAAGATGCATATAGAGAAAAAATTGCTTACCGATGCAAGCAAAAAGTCGAAATTGCAGACGGTGAGATCTTTGAGTTTGGAGAAGTCTCCAGCTAGTAGAAGATGTAGCCAGGATTCTTCCACATGCCGCTGGGTGAAGGCAGCCGCTGTTCTGCTGGCTGAGTGGAATGGAGTAGAGTCCAGGAGAGCATCGTCGTCGTTATCCACGCAACCTATGAGCATACGAACTACTGTAGAATAAGTATTTGAGTTTTGAGAGCACAGTTTACTTACAATTCTGAAACTTATTCTGGTGTTAACTGTCATTTTACATAATTGATGTTAATGACAAAATGCTACGTAAGATATGATTCTTAAAACCTATTATTAATTAAGTTTAGGACAGATTAACCCGTTCGTCATTTCAAATGTGCCACTTGACGTGCTGTATAAGTACGAATACAAAATCCATAAGGTTGCCCTAAAAATCAGAAACGCTAGAGATGCCTATAATTTAATAATGAGGCCATTTTGGAAACAATTCAACGTCAAATCTATTTTGAATGGAAAGGTTTCAAATTCAAATTCAAATTCAAATTCATTTATTGTTTGTTACATGTTGACAATAGATGTTAAATATATTATAATAGTAGCATAGTAACATACCTATAAGGTGTACAATAGTTTATATTATTTGGATTATTCTACTAGTCTCAAAATATTACGAAATTTTTTGTTGCATCAGTTAAATCATTACAATAAAAATATGACAAGTCATTACCTTACATTATAGAATATAACTGAATTATTACATTAATTTATTAAACCTTGGTCAAATTATTATATTAAAGTTATGGAACATTTCGTCAACTTTAATTTGATAGACAATATTAATCGGGTAATTAGTCAGTGGTCAGGTTGTACCACATTGGTCCAAATATTAACATTTGTCAAATGCCTAATGATGAAGTCCTTAAATAAAGAAATTAAAAATTAAAATTCGTGAATATAAGTCAAAATTATACATAAAATTGTTGTACGTTGAATATTGAATATACATTTACTGTCAGTTTGTCAGAATGCAGCTATCCCAGTGTCTTGTCATTTAAATAGTCCTTTATTGTGTAATATGCTTTATTTATCAAGAACTGCTTTAGTTTAAGTTTAAAGAGATTGATAGCTGAAATATTCTTAACACTATTTGGTATCTTATTATAAATTTTCACTCCAATTCCAAATATACTAGATTTAAATTTAATTGTCCTACATCTAATTTCTGATAATTCATTTTTATGTCGTGTACTTCTAAGCATTTCATATTTGTTGATATCACTTTTTACCATTATTGCGGCTTCATAGATAAATAATGAAGGCAGAGTTAAAATTTTTAATGTCCTGAACATGTCTTTGCATGACTCAGTCTGTTTAAGTCCCGTCATACTTCTCAGACACTTTTTTTGTGCTTTAAAAGCTTTTTCTTTATCAGTAGAATTTCCCCAGAATAGTATACCATATTTTAGTATGGAACCCACATATGCATGATAAGCGTTTAACAGTGCATTCTCGTTTACCACTTTCTTGAGCATGTAAAGGGCATAGGAATGTTGATTTATTTTTACACAAATTTGATCAACATGGAGTTTCCAGTTAAGTTCATTGTCTATATGCATACCTAAAAATTTTGTAGCGGTGACTTCTTTAATAGTTTCGCCATTATAGCTTATCTGCAACGTTTTTGGTTTTGTATTTTTGTTTGTAAATGTCATGTAGTTTGTTTTATGAAGATTTATTTTTAGATTATTTCGGTTAAGCCAATTAATAATATTTCCTAATGATTTGTTTATATTTTCCTCATGCGCATCTTTTCCATCGTCAGTAAAAATGGCAGTGCTATCATCCGCGAATAATATAATTTGCTGATTAATTACTTTTGGGAGATCATTTATATAAATAATAAACAAAAGAGGTCCTAGGATACTTCCCTGGGGCACTCCAAATTGGACTGTTTTTGGTTTTGACATATAAGTCTGCTCAAAGCTTGTATTAATTTTCATTCGAGTTATTTCTGTTATTTGGAATCTGTTACTTAGGTATGATCTGATGAGATTTAGTGCATTTCCTCTTACTCCATATTTCTCTAATTTAGTCATTAATATCTGATGATCCACATGATCAAAAGCTTTGGACATGTCCATAAAAATTGCGGTCAAATGTTGTTTACCGTCCAGTCCTGTCAGAATTGTCTTAAGAAAATTCATTAATGCGTCACCAGTCGATCTACCTTTCCTAAACCCAAATTGTTCGTTAGCAAAAATGTTATTGACCTCAAAGTATTTGTATAAGTTATTATAAATAACCCTTTCAAAAATTTTGGCAACAACTGGTATTAACGCGATCGGTCTGTAATATTTCATCTCATCTCTTTTTTCTTTTTTAAATATTGGATTTATAACTGTAATTTTGAGCTTGGAGGGGAACACTCCCTGTTCAAGACAAAGATTTATAATATGGCTAAGTACAGGAGCAATTAGATGTGATACTCTTTTAATTATTTTTGTGTTGATATCGTCATAGCCTGTACTGTTAGTGTTTTTTAGCATTTTTATTATTTGATTTACTTCGTGTGGGTTTGTCGGTTTTAAAAATATTGATTTGCAATTGTTATATGTCAGTGTGTTTAGAAGACTATTTCTATCCCTTTGAGTCGGCTTAATATCGTCAATGAAATAATTATTAAAAGCTTGTACTATTTCTTCCGGCGTTGTTACTATTCTATTATTTACTTTTATTTGGCTGATGTACTCTTTTGGGGTCACGGTCTTATAATTGTTTATAACTTTCCATATCGCTTTGCTCTTGTTAGTGGATGTGGTTATATAGTTATTGTTTTGTGCCGTTTGGGTTTGTTTAATAATTTTTCTTAGTCTCTTTGTATATTCTTTAAAGTACTTTTTATCTTTCGGATTTGAACTTAGTCGATACTTCCACAATAGTTGCCTCTTTCGCTTAGAGCATGTCCTGATACCTTTACTTATCCATTTTAGTTTCTTAGAGATGGGTATTCTAATTCTAATGCTAGGAAGACACAAATCGTAGATCAATTTGAATAAATCGTGGAACATGTTATAAGCACTTTCAGGGTCGCTTTGTTTGTAACATTCAGCAAAAGTCAGACTTTTAACACAATTTGTAAACTTTAAAATGTTCTCCTCACAATAATCTCTTTTTATTTTAAACCAATGTGTAATAAAGTAGCTTTTTTTAACTGGGCATCTCAACAATTGTGCTGTGTGATCAGAAAGTGAAAGTTCCAAAACTGTAGATTTCGATCCTCTTATATTATGGGCTATATTATCTATACAGGTCATACTCGCGAATCTTGTGGGTTTGTTTATTGATAATTTCAAATTGTAACTTGCAAGTATTTTATATAGGTTAATAGTATAGTATAGTATAATAGGTTTGGTTCCATCATCTCGAATATCTAAAGACGTTTTCTTTGTGAGAGTCGCAATACTAGATGTACGGAATTCAATCAAAGGGAATTGAATGCCAGTTTCACGTTTTGGTGTATTTGGCGACACGTTTCCGTTCAAACTGATACCAGTATTGTGCACCTTGCCTTTGTCAAAATTTCCATACAAATGTACCTTCGTAGAATAAGAAATGACATCTCGCTGTGACAATTTAACGCGAAATGGCATTCAAAAGTTTCCAGAAACAAGAATTGGAATTTAATATAAAATTATTGGCGTATTAGCGTGCGTCGACGACGAAGTAAACGAGATTATTAAAACGAGCTTACGTGGTTCATTTGCTAAGGATCAGCGGCTTGATGGAATTTTGTACGCATTATTGAAAGAGACACGCGAACGGTAGAGAAGTTGCGGACTAAAAGGTATTTTAATGTCGGCATTTATTAAAAACTCCATTAGGTGGTGACAAAGTAACCTTCATAATTACGGCGCTGGGAGTTTAAAAGTAAAGTTTGTCAGCCAACTTTTATTAGATGGCAAAAATGAATAATGTTTTTGTTTGGTCCCAGTATACATCCCTGTGGGACTCTTAAGTTTAAATAATGAGAGAATGTGACAAAAATTTAGCACTCTTAACTTTGCATTTGGATTAAATCAACCACATCTGCTCGTACATTTTAACTTAGTAGATTATGAAAATTACACAATAAGCCAACGAAACAAACATGACGCAACAGTAACTTACCAGGTTCTTGAGCTTCAGAAGTATCTGTGTCATCGGCATCGTGGAGGAAGTTAGCAAAATGTAATGCGGCAAGATCGGAGTGTGCGTCCCTAAGTGCTGCCTGTGATCGCACGTAGCGGCGCCTCGCACGCGCGCCGGCCGCAGCTGCCCGCCATCGCCAAGTACAGCGACCCGACACTACGTTTTCCGATATTAAATTTTCTGTTGGAAGTAATAAGGACTTTTATTATAATGTCGATGGTGTTTTTGTTATTGTAAGTGTATTTGGTGATAGAGACAGAATTGATGACACGACTTATAGAATCTAAGGTAATTTTGGTCAAAAAAGTAAAGAAAAGCTAAGTGATAGCTAATGAGAGAAAGGCTTTTTTAATGAAAGAAAACATTTTCTGAGTTTAAAAAATATATTCGGGTTTTGCTAATCAAATTGTGGTGATATTTACAGGAAACCATATTGATATTATCAGAATTTCACATGAAACCACAGCTATCCCGTTAGCCAGTTCACACAAAATAATTATAGTAAGCTCAATAACTAGTATAGGGACATAACAGTAGCAGGAATTTCGTTAAGCTTAAATTTTGTGCGCTGTATTAAAATGAAATTGGTCCAATCAGAAGATTAAACGTTGGGGGCGTTGACGCGATAAAATATTATTGTATTGGAAAAATACAGGATTTCGATCTCTGTGATACAGGTATTTCCCTAGTACAGAGGTCAGAGTTTTAATTTTGTACTACGACACTATGACTTGTATCAAATTAATGTATACTTGTGTACTTTTTTACGTAATAAAGATTATTATTATATTATAATATTGAAACTACCACTGATATTGCACAATTGTTTTGTTTCAATCAAAATATTAGTAAACACATAAAGGATCGATTAAAATCGAAATCTTTTTTCGAGGAGAGAATTCGTATTTTTTATGAATGCCTGACAGTAACTACGTTCAATTCTTTTTGGTTGATAGAAAGAAAAACAAGACATTCCACATTGGATAAAACATTTAACACTCCACAACTAAAAGCCCAGGAAATGTTGGTATTCTGCACATACCTAAAACACATGTGTGCACATTTTACACTTGCTCTTGAAGAAGAATATTTAATGAATATAACAGTTTATTTCTGTATTCACCGTAAGCAAAATGGTCTCGGAAACGAAATGGAAAATTCTAGGTTTTATTCATTTTCAATATTTTATTTACATACAATTCAAATTACTTGGAATAAAAGATGGTTTGTATTCATAGGATGCACTTCTGTATTCATTGCGCGAAGACGTTCGAGTAAAACTTCTTCATTACTTTAAATGTTATGGGAAATTGAAAACACGTTTCCAAGAATTTTACGTAATTTGTTTTTGTCTTTGAAAGATGATGAAAAGAGATGGCAAATTAAAATTGTTTAAGTTTTATAACTTCTTATTCATTTATTGGAATGATTGAAGTTCACGTTAGTTAACGTTCTACAATCGCGATTTTTCAATTCTAAGAACTTATTACCTAATGCAATTAATGTAATTGGGTAGTTTCCAGGGTTTCAAAATTAAAAATCTCTAGTCCGTCAGTTAGATAATGAAAAAATAGACATATATTTTTTTTTATTTTCTCGTATTAAGTTGCAATACTTAGATAAAATGGCGCTAAGTTTAGGAGTGGGGGGACCGTTACGTCATAACGTGCTACAAAATGAGACACGCTGTGATGTCACGATATTTCAAATTAATATATCGCCGAAAGTATTTAATATTGTGAGAAAAGAATAAATACGTGTCTAAAATTTTTGTCTTGTACCAGACGAACATTAAAATAATATTTATGAAACTACCCTACTTATGACCGAAAAATAGAAACAAAAGTAAGAACTTGAATACAAAATAGACTACTAGTAACTATTACACCAGTCAGCTACTAAATATAGTGTTCATAAAAGTAAGATAAACTTTTACTGACAGTAGCAAACTACAGTAATATAATACTTACTCATCATATATTTAGCGACACATATGGTAGAGAAGTTAAAGTTTGCGTCCTTCAGTGTAATAACCGCGTCGCTGTTGCTGGTCGGCATTAGTAGTTCCAGCAGTTCTAGTTCAGTCAGCCCGAACTCCGAACAAGTTATGTAACCTACGAATAATGCAAGAATTGTTTCAAACTGTTCCCAAAACTTTACACGAGTGTGAAAATGATATAGAAATACTCTCATACTCACTTGCTAATTTACTAAACGCTTTAGAACCAAAGAGGACTTCTAAGTTATCGAAGGCACCATCAATATAGTCTCCATAGCTATTATTCTCCGGAGTGTCCTCTATCGCGTCCAACAAATAGTAACAGTTCTGAACTTTAAACTTTTCCTTCTGAGCCGGTGTCAACTGCAGCTGTTCTAAAGATACGGCACTAGTACACACGAGAAACACATTTCTTGGCAACGACATCGGCAGCCAAGATAAACCTGTCACTATATCACATTCCAAAGGATTCACTCTATGCACATTATCGATAAATATCAATAAAATCTCATTTTCCATCTCCTCACATTTTCTAAGAAGACTTTGGAACCAATTGTTTATATAGAGTGGATCGAAACTCGCGTCTTTTGGCAAGTAACCTTCGGGAATGTTTAAAATTATCGATATTTGTTGACACATCACTCGAAGCAGTTCCAAATTGTAGGCCGATCTCGGTGTTGAAGCAGAAAATCTTACTATCCTCAAAACTGGCTTCGGGAAAATTTCTTCGCACTTGAAGTAAATGTGTGTCAATAAAGTGCTTTTTCCTGAAGCGTCTGGTCCATATATTAAAGCTGGTGGATGCCGCGATCGATTTTCGTAATTTTCCTTAGCGTTATTTAAAATACTTTTGGCTGCTTCTTCAATTTGCTTAACGTTAACCTTATACAAACGATTATGTTCTATACATATCCTAAGATGAGTGATGTGTTCCAGAAATACTTCCTGAAAGTTGAAACGAAAGCCGATAAATTATTCATGCAAGCAAAGTTGTCACGTGAGGAAAGTTAAGTTCGACATTAGAGACTTTAAACTCGTAAGTGAGTTATTTGATGTCTTCTTGTGGAACGTATAAGAGTAAAGACTTGAGGTTGCCAAAGTTTCAAATAATTTGGAAATGAAGTACCTAACTACTCATACTGTTTTAAAGGTTAAGTTACAAAACTGAGTAACCAACCTGTACAGTCTTTTTTCTTCCCTTTCCCTGATCGGGTTCGGTGCTAAGGCTCTCGTCGACAAGCGAACTGACCACTACTTGCACCTTCTCTCTTAAAGGAGCTAATTTTTCTTCGTTGTCAGATGCTCCGTCTGTTCTCGACGAATCCGCTGAAGATGCCCTAAGAAAGATAGAATAAGAATAGTAGTAATTTTTGAAAAAATGCTATTATTTGCCCATTAAAATACATGTAAGTTGTATCTTATTATGCACTTATTAGGAAGTCATATTATCTTTACTTTAACATAACATAACATCACGCCTAGGTCCACATTATGGCACTTTACTTTAATATTGCTCTAATTGTTGTAATAGTTTGGTCGACCCGGGAGTTGAAACTACATACATTCATACCTCCGCAGTAATCAAACTTCTCACTACTTTATCAATAGTCATTCAGTAAACATGATTATGACCCATCCCAGCTTAAGAAATTGGTACTTTAACAATACTACGTTTCAAGTATTGGGTGGAGAAAATACTCTAGTTTCCTCGGTTGGTCAAGATAAAATAAATCTTAAAACTTCACTGGATATTTTATAAATGGCATTCACTACTCGGAAGCTATCTAAGGAATTGCCAATAGTTGCCAAAAGTTCTTATCACGAACTGCATTTGAAAATGCAGAAAACAATGTTATTTGAATGGTATTTTCGAGTTCTTTTTACAATAGATTTATTTTGTAAAATGAAATGTAATGTTAATTAACTTCTTACTAGTTAGGATAATTGTTATTATGCCTCATAATAGCGTATTCAGTTATAGAACCTTTTTACCAGGAATCACTAAACATTGATCTTAATAAATTCATAATTTAAAAGCTCCGAACTTCATTATTTCATTAACTTTTACATTAATGATAAAGGTTGAAAGTTCAACCCTGAGTCACAGGCTATTAAATATAATTATTTTATACTACTAACTATGATGTATGATAATGGACTTTTAAATAAAATATTTGATGAGATCAAATTTTAATGAATTTGGAATTCCATTTAGTTGATTGATAATGGTCCCGTGATATTATTAATGTTATTATACGATGATCGAGTGAGAATAAATTATAACCACGACGACTAAAAGGATTGTATTTTATGAAATGCGTAGTCACTGATTTTCGACGCAAAGTGTATTTAATCTTATTAAATTGAAGGTTCTATTTTCTTTGCAGAAAATGGTAATCTTTTACCTCCTGTGAGGGTTCCTTTCTATTTAATGCATATTATATTTACAATACCCTAAAGTGTTATTCATTTTGCACTACTCTCAAATGCCTTTTAAATAAAATAAGCAATAATAAACTAAAATAATATATGTATATAGATTTATAAAACACTAATAGGAATAATAAAAAAAAAGGAAAAAAGAAAAAGAAAAAAAAATAAAGAATACAGAAATATACCACTGTGTAATAAAAAAAAAAGAAAAAAAAAGAGAAAAAAAGTATATATATACATATCTATATATATAAAAAAGATTATAATAATACCGCAGGGCACCTTGAGGCGAGGTGACGGGCATTAGCGATCCCGCGGGCTACCATCATCCCGAGTGCTCCAGGGAGAAGCCACCGTTCCTTCTTCTCCGGCTTGCCTTAATTGGCTGGCTGGAGTGAACGATGACAAGGAACAGGTCTCCCACCTCTGGCTTGCCTTCATTGGCCGTCCAGAGTGGAGTCGCGAGAGCAGTGATCCTGCTCGGAGGGTAAGAAACTATTCGTAAGTCGCGAGTGGGCCAGGGATGCAGGAGGCTTCGGCTGGAGCAGATGATCTGAGTAGAAAGCGGTGGTAGTTTCTTAACCCTTCAGCCACTCACATTCTCGTTGCCCCTATGTTGCTATATCTAGCAACTATTCCCGGGGCCCGGTCGGTGAGTTGGCGAGTCTCCGCCTGCCATTTTTACGTGTAATAATTACATTGTTTCGGCAGGTGCCATAGCCATCCATATTTCCCAATTTCCCAGTCCACAGCAACCCATCCATAGCCCTACCTTTTTTTTTCCATTATTCACAATAGTCCTACACAAACCGGGGACTGTCCTTGGGTGCATTTCCATAGTGCATACAGGGATAGTCGCCGGTTTGTGTCCCCATGACATTTAGATTAAAGTTGTTTAAAGGGCCTCTGCGCAGTTGGCTTCGGCCCCTCGTACGCCTCCCAAATGACCGGGACCATGTGGTCCCGTGAATGGTAAAGACATACATAATAATAAAAAAAAAGCTAATAATAAAAAAATATAGCACTAATAATGAGCAACTGTGAGAACTAGATTTAAACTAGTTTAAGTATAATTTATACAATATAATTAAGCCCTCTTAGTCCGAGGGGATATCCGTTACTGTATCAATATAAAAACACAATGTAAACAATTTATTACAAATATTAAAAAGAGCGCGGACGCCTATGTCTGCGGCAATCGTTTTATTAAAAAAAAATAAAGCATAAGGAAAAATCTCGAAAAGCCATCTCATTCACAAACATTTACAAAGAAAATAAAACTATTAATATACGAGGTTTTTCTTCTTGAGGAAAATATTATACCTTTTCCTTTTATCCTCTTTGACGTTACTTGACTTGGTACATGTACCCCGAATATGACGTTAAATGCGACAAAGATTGACAATAGAAAAAGTCAAAACACCTTTTGTTCGGGAACCTTTTGTTGTTTTAATCTGAAGCCAGAATCGTGCTGTCAGGGTCAAAGCTGTTATGGAATTTGTCAAGGGTGAAAAAGAAAATAGATATTATATTTTTCCTTGATTGCTTTGTTTGGTTTGGGTGTTACAAACAAGATGGATAGGCAGGTATTCCGGTGCGTTATGATTTTCAAACATCCAGGACGAACGAGCTCGGGAGGTTGGAATTAGGAACTATATATTTTATTTTAAAATATTTTTCTGTTGGCCTTTAAGAAATTATGTTCCATTTTTATATTGCCTTAAAAACAAACTTTTATAAGCAACTCATAAGGTTAAATGATTGATTTTATACTGGTTATTATTGAAGTTTCACGTAATGCGTACCGCGTTGTTTAATGTCATGGCGGAATCTTTAGTGGATTATAAGCATTTTTTTAATTTGATGGGCCGACGTTTTACCACTATCTCGCCTAAACGATGATGCGGCCTTAAAAATAATTAAAAATTTCTTTTCATTGTCTACTGCGAACTCAGCTTAGCTTAATACTTACTCTAGCGTGATGAAATGTGTATCAGGTAAAGCATCTTCCAGCTTTTTCCTTAATTCTTTTAACCTAGTGTGGGCCAGCGCTGCTATCTTAGAGTCGTCGGGTTCCAAGTCTGGCACGTCTCTGAACACTGCTATCATGCCCTTTGGATGATTGCCATTGGAAAGGAGACCTGGAAACATACATTGTATTAAGTCTAAAATCTATGATTGTTTATTTCAAGAGGTTGTGAGATGGTAACGGAATTAATTACCGAGTGTACGATTTACGATATTTATAGTAATACAATTTATAATCTAGTAACCATACCTAAAAGGGGCCTCAAAGCCACGAGAAAAATAACGCACGAGGCTGATAAAAAACGGCCTGCAGTACAACAACAATATGATACTTACAAAAATAAAATAGGTGCGCATACAAATCCCGCTGCGCAACACGACTGTAATACCAACATTGTTTTGAACAATACATGCAAACTAAAAGTTGGACAAAAACATTCCTGGAAATATATAAGAATGGAATGAAAAATCATAGTTCGTATATATAAGGTGCTCTATAATTATCTGCCACGGCTTTAATGGGAGGTAGTGTTATGTTTACAGATTACAATTGTGAAGAAATTTCGTACCCCAGACGAGTTAATTACATAAAGTAATTAAGTAAACATTGACTACATTCTGCATAATGTGGTTCACAAATTACGCACGATGCGTCGCTTAGTCAATGAAAACAATTGCTATCTCTTTCCACGTGTACTGAGAATGAAAACGGAAATCAGCTGACGAGTTCGTCACTATCTAATCTACTAGATACTCAATAGGCAGGCTAACAAGGGTTTTAAAAGTGCAATTACTTACCAGGTACGGCATTCTTCCGAAATGCTGATGTAGGTAAATACGATTATAAACTTCCCATCACACTTAAAACAGTTTTTTACACACTTTTACAGTTATTTACACACTCTCTACCTACTTATCTACAAAACTGTTGCACAAGTCCACCTTCGCGTTGCACACAAATGAAGGCACGCTTCCAAACATGTCATATCACATTATTCAATGTGTCCGTTTCACTTTTAATTTGTTTCGCGTTTGATTTAAAAGACGCCACAAGTTATTATCTCTATCATCGTAAACTCCGGCAGTATCCCTTGTGCTCGCAAGAGGATGACACCGAAAGAACTCTAACACTTCCTCTTCGAGTTCTGATTTGAATTTCGTCGCCTGGGAGGCATTTTTACGTAGCGCGCGCGTATCTCCGATATTGAAACTAACGAACGTCCGGGCAGGCGGGGGTTGACGGGGCTACTGGCGGCCGGGCGGCGCGTGCGACGTGTTCTGCTGGGGTGTGCTGTCTCGTTCTTGAACGCCCCGTCATACGCTGTTGCCATCCTTATCAGACCGCTCAGCGCCGGGTGGCTTGGAGCACGCTGCACACCCCCGCGCGCCCGCACCCTCTCCTGCACTCGTCGCACGCGCTGGTCAACCGGCCGCCGGGCAGGCGGGGGTTGAGCTACTGATAAGGATGGCAACAGCGTATGACGGGGCGTTCAAGTACGAGACAGCACACCCCAGCAGAACATGTCGCACGCGCCGCCCGGCCGCCAGTAGCCCCGTCAACCCCCGCCTGCCCGGACGTTCGTTAGTTTCAATGTCGGAGATACGCGCGCGCTACGTAAAAATGCCTCCCAGGCGACGAAATTCAAATCAGAACTCGAAGAGGAAGTGTTAGAGTTCTTTCGGTGTCATCCTCTTGCGAGCACATGGGATACTGCCGGAGTTTACGATGATAGAGATAATAACTTGTGGCGTCTTTTAAATCAAACGCGAAACAAATTAAAAGTGAAACGGACACATTAAATAATGTGATATGACATGTTTGGAAGCGTGCCTTCATTTGTGTGCAACGCGAAGGTGGACTTGTGCAACAGTTTTGTAGATAAGTAGGTAGAGAGTGTGTAAATAACTGTAAAAGTGTGTAAAGAACTGTTTTAAGTGTGATGGGAAGTTTATAATCGTATTTACCTACATCAGCATTTCGGAAGAATGCCGTACCTGGTAAGTAATTGCACTTTTAAAACCCTTGTTAGCCTGCCTATTGAGTATCTAGTAGATTAGATAGTGACGAACTAGTCAGCTGATTTCCGTTTTCATTCTCAGTACACGTGGAAAGAGATAGCAATTGTTTTCATTGACTAAGCGACGCATCGCGCGTAATTTGTGAACCACATTATGCAGAATGTAGTCAATGTTTACTTAATTACTTTATGTAATTAACTGGTCCGGGGTACGAAATTTCTTCACAATTGTAATCTGTAAACATAACACTACCTCCCATTAAAGCCGTGGCAGATAATTATAGAGCACCTT